>APFE030541966.1:104403-154830 GCA_000404065.3 Pinus taeda | reverse complement strand
AGTGCAGGGATGATGATGGTGGACGAGGTGAGGTGTTAGATCATGCATAGGGTGAATTTTAGGGACCTAACAAACCTACCATGTGCCCTCGGATTGCTTCCTGTAGGCGTTCCAGGCCACTGTAATTCCTACAGGATCATCCAGTAGGTTTTCACGGGATCCTGTAGGAATACAGGGGATCCTGTAGAAAACACAGTCTTCACATAAATCGAAGCAATGGAGTGGAAAAATGATAAAAATGATGGAGGGATGCATGGTAAGGAGTGGAGGAGATGAATATGTGTGAGGCAGGGTTCCCTTTGGATCCTCTTTTTGCTCCTTGACTGTCTTTCTCGCCCACCTGCAAATAACAATTATATGTTTTTCTCTCTCTCTCTCTCTCTTTTGAAAAACAACTAGGCTGCCTTAGAGAGGTTTTCAACCCTAGCTGTTTGCCCTGGGCGCCTCAAGGAAGGTTTTTACCTAGGGATCTTCTTATTTTTTTTTTTTTTTTCATCAATGGGTCACCTCCTGAGGTTTTCAACCCAAAGATGGGACTCAGGCGCCTCATGGAGGTTTTCACCTGAGTCCTTATTCTTTTTTCTCCTTTTCTTTTTCAGTGACTTGATGAGGGAGGAGCTGGAACTTGCTCCACCATCTTCACTATTTTTTTGGTATTGTCAACGAACTCTTGTTTTGATAAAGGTCTATTGTACATTTTCAATCGGTGCCCATTAAAAAGCAACGGAATGGCTTCTTCATCTATAGTTGTGATTTTCATTAAACCATCATCATGGCATCTTTCCACAACATAAGGTCTAAGCCATCTTGTCCTTAGCTTGCACTTGAAGTCTTTATACCCAGAATCATATAACAATGCCCAATCGCCCTCCTGAAATTGCTTCTCCTTAATATGTTTGTCATGTCAGGTCTTCCTCTAAAGCTGAACTATCTTTGTATGTAGGAGGGCTTGCATTCTAAATTCATCCAAGCCATTCAATTGGAACAATCTCTCTTTCTGTGCATGACTGAGATCCAAATCTAGTTGGGTTGCCATCCTTAATGTGTTATATGCAAACTCAATGCAAATCAAGGCCTTTTTCCCATAGACCAGATCATAGGGTTGAAATCCAATGGTGGTCTTCCATGTAGTATTATAGGCCTAGGTGGCCTCAACTAGTCTTTCTGCCCAATCCTTCCTATTGTTGCTCACTACCTTGGTTAAGATGCCCTCCAGTGCCCTATTGGTCACCTACACTTTCCCATTAGCTTATGGATGATAGGGAATGGAGGTCATATGCTTGATTTTGTGATGGCTGAGTAGTTCTTCAATCATGTTGGTGGTAAACTAGATGCCTTGGTTTGTGACTAGCTCTCTAGGGTACCCAAATTTGTAGAATACATTTTCCCTTAGGAACTCAGCCACCTTCTCTTTTGTTGCTGCATCAATTGCCTTGGTTTTAGCTCACTTAGTCAAATAATCAGTGCATACAATAATGTAATGTTTTTGCTTTGAAGAAGGGTTGATAGGCCCAATGAAGTCCATGCCCCACTTGTCAAATGGCTCGAAAGTCACTTGAGGTTGTGGGGGCATTTCATCTCTTGGAGTAGGCTTTCCCATCCTCTGGCAACGATCACATTGACTAGTGTACTTTTTCACATCCCGATGAAGAGTGGGCCAATAATAGCTTGCTTGTAACACTTTGAATGTTGTCCTCTTTGCTGCAAAGTGACCTCCACAAGGCCCATCATGACAGGTCAAAAGGATGTCAAAAACTTCCTCTTCCCTTACACACCTTCTCAAGATTCGATCTAGGCCAAGTTTGAAAATATTACCCCAATCCAGGTGAAGGGGGCGCTTTTCCTAACTATCTTGCTCTTTTCTTTGGAGGGAAAGTTTGGTGGGAACTGTACTGATACCAAATAATTTGCTACATCAGCAAACCATGGAGAGAGAATTGATTTAGAAAACAAGTTCTCATCTGGTAATTGGTCATCCACCATTCCTTCTTCACCTGCAAGCACATTTACCCTAGATAAAAAGTCTGCAACAACATTTTCCTTACCAGTGTTATCAACAATGGTTAGATCAAACTATTGTAATAAAAGCAACCATCTTATAATTCAAGCATTCACATATGGTTTGTTCATTAAATATTTCATTGCAACATGGTCAGTATGCACAAATGTTTGATAACCTATAATTTAATGCCTGAATTTGTTTAATGAATGCACAACAGCCAGGAGTTCCTTTTTTATCACTATATAATTTAGCTCATCCTTTGACAAGTTCTTACTGATAAAATAGATGGCATAAGGCAGTTTCTCCTCTACCTAACCTAGGGTTGCTCCTATGGCTTTGTGCGATGCATCATCATGAATATGAAAGGGGAGGGCCTAGTTTGGGCCTCGGAGAATTGGTGCAGTGGTTAACTTACCCTTTAGAATGTCTAAGGCCTCTTGACAACTTTTTGACCATATAAGCTCAGAATCTTTGGCCAACAACCCAAATAAATGAGAGGCCAACTTGCTAAAGTCTTTTATGAACCTTCAGTAGTATCCATCAAACCCTAAGAAACTCCTGACATATCTCTGCTTTTGCGGAGGTGGGACCCTTTGGATGATTGCTATTTTGTTCGGGTCCACCTGTAGTCCTTGCTGAGATATTGAATGACCTAGCACGGTCCCTTCAGTAATTAAGAATTCACATTTTTCAGGACTGAGAGACAGGTTCATTTCAATGCATCTGTGTAACACTTTTCCTAGGTTAGTCAGGGCTTCTTGAAAATCACAGCCATAAGGTGTAAAATCATCCATATAAATTTCCACCACATCATGTACTAATTCAGTGCAAATACTCAACACTGCTCTGTGGAAAGTGGCGGGAGCATTGCGTAGGCCAAAAGGAAGGACAGTATATGCAAAAGTACCCCAAGGACAAGTGAATGTAATCTTATCCTGGTCTTCCGGGCAGATTTGGATTTGGTTGTACCCACTGAATCCATCTAGGAAAGAATTTTTTTTCTTTCCTACCAGGTCGTCTAGCACACGGTCAATGAAGGGTAGGGGAAAATGATCCTTCTTTATGGATTTGTTCAACTCCCTATAATCGACACAAATCATCCACTTACCATTTTTATTGGGAACTAACACTAAAGGGGAGACCCACTCACTATCAGAGATAGGGTAAATGAATCCTACATCTAGCAGTTTTGCAGTTCTTCTTTGACTATATCTTTAAGAGCTAGATTCATCCTCCTTTGTGGTTGTTAGACCGGCTTGCAACCTTCTTTGATGCATATGTTGTGAGCACACACTGAGGGGTGTACTCCATTCATTTCCTTGTAACTCCAAGCGAAGGCTTCTAGGTTTTCTTTTAACATGTTGCATAGCTTTTCCTCTTCGAGAGCATAAAGGGATGGATTAATTTTCAAGGTTTTCTCTGGGCCGAATTCTATGGCTTTGACACGGAGTGGGTTGGAATCAGCCAAGCATAAGTCAATTGGATGATTGTTCCGGGTTTCTCTTACTTCTTCTTCTAATGGTAACGAACCAGGAGTTGGACTTTGGAGTAGGTCTTCAATCAAGTCACCCTCATCTTGTTGTCCTCCTCCCATGGTTTCTTCTAAAGCATAAAGTTGGGCAGAATAAACCTCATCTTCTTCCTCCTCCTCCAACCATAAAGGTAAATCATGCTATAGAGAAGGTTGAGCAGGAGGGTATAGAACTAACTGCTTTGCCATATGCTCGTTCTTGATGGTCATATTCCTAGCTCTGCAACTAATGTAAGCATCAGTTGTGGCCAACCATGGCCTCCCAAGGATGAGATGATAACCAGTGAGCTTAGCCTTAGGTTGGCGAACTAGAAAATCTTCAGGGTACTCCCAGGAGTCAATGGAGACCATCACATCCTCCACAATTCCCTCAGGGGTGATTGTGGAACGGTCTACAAGTTGCAGAACTGTTGTGGTCTTCCTTAATGACCCTTGGAGTTTGATCTTGAGCATGGTGTCCTTGGTCATCACATTAATGGCAACCCCAAGATCGATCAGAGTGTGTGGGACAATGGTGCCACTGATGTGCACCTCTACTACAGGGCTTATAGGGTCCAAATATTTTGGACATATTACCTTCCCTAGCATTAAGTCGGACAACTGCCCAATGACATTAATGGTAGGGGCATCCCTTTTTCTTCTTCCTGGTTGCTTGAAGCATTTATCCTTAATCAACTTATTGTAAATAGGAACATCTTTTATTTCCTGGAGAAGGGGGATCTTTACACATAGATTTTTCAATTCTCCCAGAAGTTCAGTTTCTTCTGGGGTAGGCTGGAGTGGTCGGGCTAATCTCTCAAGAAAGGGTGGATTTACTTTAAGGTTAATTTCCTCTCTTTCTTCCTCAACCTCCCTATGTGGAGGGGGAGGTTGGTTATCCAGGAGAACTCTCCCATATCTTAGGTTAATCTCTTGGATTTCCACAACATAAGCTAGATATGATGTCTCTCCAATGTATACTTGTTGAGCCTGCCTATTATTTGGGTTCAGATTTGGCTGGGCAAGCATCTGGAGTTGCTTGGGTGGAGTAGAGTGTAGGAGTTGTGGTTGGGCAGGTGGTGGAGGCAATAGAGCTGGAGCATTGTTGTATTGGGGCCTCCATCCCTGGAGTGGTGTATTCCACTGAGGTTGTGGAAGAGCCTAAGGTTGAAATGACTAGCTAGCTGGCTGGGAATGATACTGAGATGCATAGGACCAAGGAGGGGGTGTAGACTAGGAAGTATGAACACGGGGTCCCCAAGAAGGTACAGCTATGGTTTGGTTGGGGTTGTAATATGCATGGGATGACCCTTGCATACCCTACTAGTATGGTCTAGGCCCAGGAGGCCTCCTTTGGTTAATGTAGCAAAGCTGCTCAGTGACCCCTTCAGCTCCTTGATATACAACTTTGAGTCTAGGTAACGTAGGGCACTTGCCTCTGGAGTGGTTCTCTTCACAGACCGAGCAAATTTCAATATAGTTCAATAGACATTCGTTCCTAGGATGCCTCCTGGTGCATCTAGGACAAAAGATGGCCAAGGCTCTCTCTGCTTCCTCTTACTTCCTTTTGATGTTCATGTTGTCCATTTTCAAAGCAAGGGTTTGCAACATCTCACTTTTGAAATCTTCCAGTAGATTTCCAATTTCACCCTTGATGGATGAGTTGGAAGATGATGTACTAGCCATAGGTTGACTACCCCTACCCTTTTTCCAGGCTGCCCTAGAATGGTTTCTAAAGACAGTCTTGATATCCTCATAAGGTAATTGTTAGATATCTCCTCCTACTAACAAGTGTAAGGTATCCATAAGGTCGTCTCTTACTCCCCTGAGCGGGACCAACTTTAGTGACTCAGGGTCAAGTGTGCACTTGGCCCTTTTGTAACTGAGCTGGAATGTTTCTGCGTAGTCTTCTAAGGATTCATCCTGGCCTATGGTCATCCTAAAAATTTCTTCTTTAGTATCCTTTGACCTACAGTAGTCCTGATATTTGTTGTTAAAAGCCTGTTGCATCTGAGCCCAGGTTGTAATGCTATCTCCAGGTAGCCCATGAACCAATGCAATGTTGCATCCTTGAGGGTAGATGGAAATAGTTTTAAGTTTTTCTCATCATCTGTATAGTCATAGGTTTGGCATATAACAAGAAACTCAAATAGGAAAGTGTCAGGGTCTTTTGTGATCAGGCCATGGAAATGAGGTGGGGCAGAGGGGCTTATATTCTTCATCTTAGTGTCCCTGTTGGTTTCCCTGATGGGGAAGGCACCCTCAACTCTCTCTCTATTCCCTCCATCATTTCAGCTTTCAGCCATTGGTTCAGTAGGGATGGTTTCCTCTTCTTCTTATTCCCCTGTAGGTTCTCCAAATATGTCAGGTTGCTCACCTAAAGGTTCCTCCAGTTCACAGCCACCGAAGAAGAGAGAAGGTTGGTTGTTGGATGCAGTGGAGGTATTTGGAAAAAATTTCCCTAAATTGTCCCTATTCCTACGTGGCATGAAAGGAAATGTTTTTGGGTCAGTTTTGTAATCTTTTTTAAGCTGGAAAGTACTTTGCAAAAATCAAATTTTTGATTGAATGAAAATCACTGACAGAATGAAAAAGCTACTTGTTGAATTGAAATTCTACTTGCAGAATGGAAAGGAAAGCGGATAATGAAAAATGAAAGAAAGGAAGCTACTAGATTACTTTTGCAAAAATAAACTAATGGCAGAAAATTGAAGACAAGAAATAGAAGAAAAGAAAGAAGTAATCACATTCTACTCAGACACCTCCCTCGCAACGGTGCTAAAAAAAGTGATGAGTGCCAGTATTGTAGCAAGGATGCTGCAACTCCTGGGCTACCAACTTTACTTATCAACCCGAGATTTGTACAAACTTGGAGGTGACAGTGCTATATGCACAAGTAAAAGTGAAGGTCCTGCCTGTTATCACTGTTTGTCCAGCGAGAGACCGTAGGGGTTCCAAGCCAGACTTCTATAAAGTCAGAAGAAGCTTGATTCTTTGATGGAAGAAGAGCAAATCTACTCTATGAGAGCTACTCTACCGCAGTAATGAAGAAAACAATATGTAATGCTAAATCAAACCATATCCTAATTAACCATTTAAACAGCTATGCTAAGAAGAATTGCTAAATCCACACTAAACAAATGCTACTATCTAAGATGTAGAAGTAAAGATCATCAATGTGTAAGCAAGAAAACTAAACTAAATCTATTTTCACTTTTTGGGTTTTTTAGGCGAAATCAAGTATGCAATTTAATTGTTCTTGTGGATGTGACAGGTGGATGGAAGGTGGTTGAGGATGGCTAGAAGGCTTATGGAGAGGTTGGATGGTGTGGAAGGGTCCTAGGAGGACTTTTGTGACTTCCTAGAGGTTCCCCATCGATTCAGCCTCAAAATAGACCGTTTCAGGAAAACCTACATGATGTACTAGAAACCTACAGGATACAGCTGAGAGCTAATTGTGAGGTATTGAAGGTGTTGGGAAGCTTGGAAAAGGTGTGTGATGAATGGAATGGGGTGTTAGAAGGTCTAGGAGCACTCAGGAGGCAATATCCAAGATAAGAGATGGCTAGATGACTCAATGTATCTAGGGGAATTTTAATAAAAAATGACAAAAAAACTAGTGAGGGTGATGGTGGAACAAGGGATGGCTAGGGTGGATGAAGTGGAAGGTGGCTGCTGGTGATGAAGTCTGGGTCTCCTCTTGAAGTACCTACTTTGCTTAAAACATGTGTGTTTTCCAAGAACTATGCAACAAGATACATTTTCATAAACTAGAAAACCATGAATCAATTTCCTGTATTATGCATGAAGAAAATGTTGAAGGGAAGGAAAGCATGAGTGAGATCTTATTGCAGAAATAGGGTAATGGAAAAAGATGACAATGAAATGAACCAAATTCTGAATCAAGACAACAAACTCCAAAGCTCATGCAAGAACTAAAACTGTGTTTTTGGGATTGCTGAAGGGTCTCTTCCTCAATTCATGGTCCCAAAGGGAGGAAGTGAGGCTGAGACACCTTCTGACAACCTTAAGGTGATATTTTTTTATCCTTGCTTACTTTCTAATTGAAAGAAGGCACAAATGGAAGCAAAATAACGTACAACCAATCTAATATACACTGTTGTAATGGAAATGCAACCACTAAGCAAATCAACAATTAAACTATGAATCTATGATAGCATACATGTAAAATAAAGAGGAGCCTTGGCTCCTAAGATTGGGCCCTAACCCAAGAGCTTCAGCTCTCTGAGTTAACTCAATGTTGGCTCCAAGCAAATTCATTCTTATTATCAAAACAATGGATTACATCAAAAATTGTCACAAGTCTTGCAGCTCAAAAATAGAGTAGAGTTTTACAATCCAAAAATCCGAATCCTACTGAGGTCCTAGGCCTCTCTACTTATACATCTGAAGTCTCCAATGACTTCCTTAAAATTAGGGAGGCTCGGCTCCCAAACTCAAGATAAACTAGTGCTTTGTCTTTCACTTCCTCGGCTGCCTTCTAGTCCTCATGATTTGGTTGTTTGCACTTCGAGCTGATGGAGGAATATTCGAATGGATGGGTAGTAAATGAGGAGGGTTTTCCCCCTATAATTCCTCTCCCTTGTCCCATTCTAGTTTTTACCAAGGTCTTTGCCAAAATTCCTTGCTTTTATCCTTTAATCCTGCATTAAATTCACATTAGACCACAAAGAAAAATATCCAACTCTAACTCATCTCATAAACAAAATATAATCAAAAGTATGCAGAAAGTTATGAGAATAGTTGGTTTGACTAAGCTAGGAGGTGAATTAAGGCCCATATAATTACCCAATGATGAGTCTCATCAGAAAAACCAAACAAATTCTTCCTTCTAGAGACTTCAATTAACGAATACCAAGACCAAGACCCTTGATCTATTTTCCTCTCCAAGACCAAGTCACAAATCTTTCTTGATGAGTTTCTTTTTCCTTGAGTCAACGATAGTCAAACTTCTTGATTCTTCCCCTTTCTCGGTTTCTTTTCAAATTTTTCGTTCCTAGGAATAGACCTGCAAATTTTGGCCCTAATTCATAAACCCTAGTTGCAGTGTTTGAGAGGGATATTGTCTCTCAAACTTCTTCACTTTCAAATGGAAATTATTCCTCCTTAACTCGGCTTGATTCTTCACTTGACTTTCTCCTTGGATTGACATTCAACAGTGACTTCAATACCTCAACTCCTTTTGCAACAGAAAACACTTATACTTCGCATGTGTGGAGTGAATTTAACCCAAAAACATATCTAAAATCACCTTTATTATGGTTCTTCTTTCCTCGCTTTGTTATAGGCTTCCTCCTTTAAGATCTTTGCACTTCTTTCTTGTCTTGTATCCTTGACCTAAATCTGTGTACTCAAATGGAGGCCGATCTACCTACTTATAATGGTTCCCATGAAATAAGTCGACTCCTCATTTCCCATAATCTGACATTCCATTTGGTGTAGGTTTAATATTCCATCTTGAGGAATACTTATTAGAGGAGCTTGAGCTTGGTCTTGGAGGGCCTTTATACTCTTTCATTGACTCATATACAAATGTAACATGCCAGAGAAGGATCCTTCATACATGACATTGACTCAATTTTACTTTTATGACTTGATGACAAAACCTAAAAGCTCACAATGTGAACCTTAACTAAAATAAAATTTCTTGATCATGAAGCCCATGATTCAAGCATTACAAAAATAATTTTATTTTCTTCTTTACACCAATTAAATAAAATCACAATTACACATGTCACTATGAATTCCAAACCTAGTTACACTTTTCAACACTTCCTCTTAACTAGGGAGGTATTCATAATCCATAGAAGGTACTTGGACATTCTTAGTATGAAGAATTCCCATAAGAAGAGTCAGATTGGTAACCCATCTATATAACATCATATCATCTAGCATTGTCACATAGAAAGGCCTTGACTAATCGCTCTATCTCTCCACAAGATCAAAGCACAATGTTGGCAAGATCAATGATGTATAAACACCCTCATCATTGTCTCTCTAGGAAAATACCCCACCCGATTTCTCTTAGAGTATGTTACACCAGGACTATTGTTATCTTGGATTCCTAGTCCTCAAAGAATATATGTCCTCTCCGACTAATCTTATCTTGGATGCCCTAACTCATCCTCAAAGAGCATCGGATGCCAGATGTTTACCCAATCCTCCATTTTGTCTTCCCAAGTGAAGACAATAATGATGTGTCTACCTCTCCCTCTTAATTAGGGAGGATATATCTATTCCAATGAAGGAATGTACTCATTCCTATAAAAGGAATGTACCTAAGCTTCCTCTTGGGTTAGGAATTTTCTTCCAAGTTTCTACCAAGTTAGAAACTTTTTTTAGGCGCCCTCTTAATTAGGGACCTACAACAACTCTTTAGGTGGAGATGATGGGACAACCGTCTACTTGAATAACTCCTCCTCACGATGTCATGAACTTATTTTCTTTATTCAAGAGTCTACATGTTTTGGGACTTCTTTGTAGGGCATAAACCATTCATCACTTTCATCGATGAGTTAGTCGTGTCATTATTCCTTTCACCAAAAAGTGATCCATAGTTCCTATTTGGCCTTCCTTCATGCCATGTTTCCTTAATGATATTTCATCCTACTACATGGACAACAATGGTGGAAGATATCCATAACTCTTCCCTTGGAATCCCTGGATTAGCCCATCCAGGTATCATTCAAAAATAAAGAATGCACATTAAATAAAAATTACCTTTGTGATGGTCTTTCATCATGACATCTTCTAGTTTGCATCAACATCCTGCATACACATTGAAACATCTCCAAAAGATATATATTGTCAAGGGTCTCTTTCTTTTTCAGACTACATCAAAGTCTTGATATCTTACATGGAGATATCCTAGTCAAATCTCTTAATCCTCGGATATTGATTTCCTTTTCCATAGTTGCATATTTCATGATCTCTTCCTTTCTTTCTTCACACATTTCCTTTCCAAGAACTTTTAATCAAAGTTCCTCCAATTATTTTCAACCACCTCGTATCTCATATGAGTACATATTATGTTTATTTCATCTAGACAATGTGTGATTCATGCCTTCCTTCATCCTTTCAAATTAGGAGATCCCTTTCTTTTGATCATGCTCTCGATATAGAGTGTTTATCCATGTTACCTGCAACCATATGACGACTCTACAATATCTAATACAAGCATACATACCTCATTTTCTTTAGGTCATCTTAGACTTCCTTTCAACAACTTCCTTGGTTGAAAGAACTTCAATTCCTTGATATGTTTCACCTCTTTGTCATCATACCATCATCTCATGAATTCCGCAAGTTCGAATTCTTGATGAAACCCTTTATTTATTTTGATTGGTGAACCTTGTAATGAATATTTCAATAGAGGATCTTGAGTATCCTCATCCAGCGAATGTTTCCTTTTTGACTGATGTATGATGAGATTTGTACTATATGGCTTTTTCTTCCCTTTCCCATAAGTACCACTTATGTTTATAATGAGGTTACCAAGAGCTATATTCTTCCTTAGTTGATTGTCATAGACTTATATTTCAGCCATCTTTCATGCTTTTCTCGAGCTCTTTCTTTCAATGCTTCTATGATGCCATAATGCATCCTATAATTTTTCTTAGTGACTCATGATAGTTATATCTTACAACATAAAAACTTGAAAATAGGAACTTGAAAAGAACTAGGTGAGGAAGAGTATCCCCGTCGTAGTAGAGATCTATTACTTCCACTTTCTTGGACTTTTTCTTTTCATCTTCCTCCACTTCTTCAGTGATATGAGCTTCTTCTCTACCTCTTTTGTTATTGTCCTTCTTGAGCTTAGGAAAATCTCCTTTTTAATGCCCATAATATTGACATCCATAACGTTGAACCTTAGTCATGTTCTTCTTATTTTTATGAGGACCAAATTTCCTAGACTTTCCTCTTCTCTTAGCCATAGTAGCATATGCTTTATTTTGCTCACTAGATCCTACAATAGTTTTTTCCTTCAGTCTGGTTTCTTGACTTTTTCATAAAGACCATAAAACCTGGAATGGAGTAGCTTCTTTCTTCCCATAAATGCTTGAAGTAAAGTTATCTCATTCCTCTGGTAATGCATTTAGTACTACAATGGTCATCTCCTTGTTAGGCATTACTTCTCCTAGATCTTGAAGTTGGCCCCTTATTTTATATCCTCATAAAGCATGAGGTTGTTCCTTCTTCTTTCGATATCCTTAGATTGTAGAGTTCTTGCCTTAGAGATATAACTTCTCCTGCAATGCTTATGGAAAACAACTCTACCATTTTTTCATATATTTATTTTGAGGTGTCAGACTAGATACATATGGAATGAGGAGATCCTTGATGGACTCTATGAGAATCCTTTGAATCCTCACTTCCCCTTTCATAAAATTTGCAAGTGCTTAAGCATATTATTTCATTGGTTTGGTGATAGATCCTTTGACATGATCCATAACCTCATTTTCAATGAGATTCAGATATGTCTTCTTCTTCCATGCAAGATAGTTTGAAGCCCCAACAATTTGTTGCTTTTCTTGAAAAAAGGCATTTTGATAGATTCAGACATAAACATACTTACTTGTGAAAATGCTTCTTCCACTTACTTCCTCCTTGAATTTTGATCATGATATAGTTAATAGATATATTCTCCTTGATGAAGGTAGTTCTCTTCAAGAATGATCCTTGTCTCCACAAAGAAGGAGATCACTTTAGGTCCTTTAATGGAGATGTCCGTGTTGATGATGATCAATGATGACTGCTTGATTCTTCTTGGATGATCTTTTATAATGGTAAGGTCCTTGCTTCAATGTGAGGAAATTTCCTTGTAGCTTCTGAAGATGATGACGACGTCCTTGATCTTGCTTCTTTAGTAAGAAACTTGATGTATAAGTCACTTGAGTAGGGTATTTCTGGTCTCTTAAGATCACTTGAAGATTCCAAGACTTCTTGCAGGTGTAGACTTTCTTCTTTGATCTAGAGTTTTTATACTTCTTGACTTCCTTTTGATAATGGATTGTAGATTTCTGTGGTGTGGTTTTTTAGAATCTGAATTCAGATATTCCACAATTTTCATTTTTGCTTTGTCGACAGTTCAAGTCTAGACCAAGGCTCATCATCAGGACTTGATTTGATTTACAAAGAAGAGAGACAGTAGTGATAAATAAGGTTATGGTTGTGTGAGCTGTCAATTATTTGAGTCGACTAACCTATGCTTTGAATGAACTAGATTTTTATTATTTACTGTATTCTTATAATTTTTGTGATTTATTATAAAGTTCTTTTATAATTAATTGTAATTTATAATTAATTGTGATTTATAATTCATTATTTTTAATTTATAATTAATTGCAATTTTTCTGATATATTATAAAGTTCTATTATAATTAAAGTTTTTTTCTTTTTAATTGCTTGAATACATTGTTTATATTTGTTTTATGTATAAGTGTTAATTGTAATTTATAATTGTTTGTGATTTATAATTAATTATTTGTAATTTATAATTAATTGTCATTTATAATTAATTGCAATTTTTCTGCTATATTATAAAGGTTTCTTTTATAATTAATGTGTAATTTATATTCAATTGTAATTTTATTTTATTTTATTTATTTTTTGGATATATTACAAAGTACTTTTAATTGCTTGAAAACTTCTTGGGAACTTTTGATGCTCGTTGTTCCAAAAGTATAGGAGTGTTAGAGTGTTGCTAATAGTTTCTAGAAACCTTCAATGCTTATTATGGTCACTTGGCATGGCCTTATACTAGTTCGATAGAGCGCAATATGGAAGATATAGAAAGAATATTTAAAAGAAAGAAAAAGAGAAAAGAGGGAGATAGCATAATCAAAGTTAACTTCAAGATGAAGTTCGTTGAAGAGGGGGATTGTAATATCCCATATTAATATTATTCTTAAAGACTAAGAATAAGAACAAACAATAATAACAATAAAATAAACTATTTTATTAATAAAAGTAAAAGAGTAAAAACATGTAAAGATAAATTCATGGAAAAAGCTAAATTAAGAAAATCTTAAGATAAAAATATATCGTAGGATGATAAGTGGATTATGTGCATAAAATTTTTCCTTTATTTTTTGGAACAAAGGAGTTCCACTTAATGCATGAGGAGGAGAATGTGAGGCATTTTTTCTTAGATAATTATTGGAAAGCAAAGATTAGACAATGGAAAAGATAGTTGATTGAGGGCAAGCGGGTGGACAACTATGGAAGGATATGTTACAACTAAGCTTATGGTTAATGGAGAATCATCTTCCACATAGTGGTTGTCATCACAAGCACATTGGTTACTTCATCTTTCACATAAGTTTCTCAACTTTCATTGCTAGTAGACCATGTAATTATTAATGCCATCTTGATTGTGTTTATTAGTTAATGATTTTGAATTTATGTATGTAATTTGTGCATAGCTATGCTTGATATTTGAGTCATTACAATTTAGAGATATAAGGAAATTAATATTGACAATTTCATCTATTGATATGAAGGAGACAATCATAATACTGACCAATATCTTTGATTTTTTACCATAAAATTAATACTTTTAATTAAACAAATTTATTCTACCACCTTTTAACCAGAAATACACTCATCAACAACATATTATTTTTATTTTTTTAACATAATCTATAAACTAATCTCATGACTATATATAAAACCATATCAAAAAAGATTTATCATACATTAAATAAAATGATTAGATTAAATAAACTCATTAATAAAGATAATAAAATTCAAAACTTTTAGATTTTCCTTTCATATTTTGTATGGCTAAGTGGGGGACATGGATATGGGGCTACACGGTGTAAAAACACATACACCTACACATATAAAATTAATATTTTGATTTTGTGTTAATGAGATACGAGATTTAAATGCAACTATGCCCTTATAAATTACCACATCATCTTCTACATTACAAGTCGATATTTACTATATAAATTTATGCACTATCTTATGGCATTGTAGGGTTCCTTTCAAAACACACCTCAATATCCACTCTAATCATGAAAACTAATATTAATGAGATATAATGGGAACCTTAGTAGATTTGCACATGTAATTAGTTTAGCATCATGGAATATTTGGATGGAGCAAATGAAGGTGGTCTTTGATCTACTCGAGGTCAAATTTAATGTCATTTTTAATATATATTTTTATGTTTAGTGGGGTAATTTTGCTTTTATTTTAATGAATAAGACAATATACAGGTTGGAAGAGGAAACAATTTGATTAATGAAATTAATTAATTAACTATATATAAAAGTGGTATGGTTTAATATAGTGTGATATATATGGGAAAAAATCATTATAATAAAAAATAGTATTATATATATTATTGTTTCGAAAGGATAGGACATTTTTATGAGAATAAACAGATTAAAGGTTTACGAATTAGATCTCTAAATATTTTTCTCCTAGTAATTTTATCAAAATTTTATAATAGTTAACTATTTCATCATACAAAAAAAATTGTTATTAATTTAAAAAATGACAAACAATATGTCTCTAAAAAATAACAAGCATTTTCAATACTATATCTTGTAGTTCCTTCCATCTAAATGACATTTGAAAAAAAACATATAGAGAACTATTGAATATAGATATTTAAAAATGACATTCCACTATATCTAATTCTTGACCATCCCAAAATCTTAACATGCCAAAGGATTTAGCTAGGATAGAGAGATTCCTTTAAAAGCTTATCAAACTTTTGATTAAGTTCCATGTGAATGTGGTCAATAGAGTGCTATTGAAGTGATTACAAAGAAGATATAATTCTTTGTAGCAAAGACATGAGGTGTAATGTCCCCAATTTTGGATTACCTTGTGATGTGGTTACGAAGGATTTCTAGAGCTTGTGTCAGCCTGATCATAGGAGTGAGATTACTCCATTAGTGGGCCTGAAGGGTTTTGGAGGGAGTTTTATAGGGTTTGACTGGGATCACTTGTCATATTTCATCAATAGGACCTGTTCCATATACTTTGATCTTGGTTTCGTTGCATTCTGATGATTTCTGTAAAAAATAGTTATTATCAGGCACATTTTAATTATTTACTCTTAAGCTGCGATTTTTGGCTAATTACTTGGAGGAACGCCTTAGTGTAATAGCTCATTGGAAAAGAGATATTGATCCGGATCTTGGGAGGAGAGACCCCCAAGATCTGAAAACTTGCAATGGATCTTGGGGGAAAGGCCCCCAAGATCTGAAAACTTGAAATTACGAGGAGAAAAATATGAGAATGCCCAATAAACAAAACCACAAAGAAACTTTTTATTAAAACCCAAGTGGAAATAAACTAGCTAGGGCAATGGTAGCTTATCTCTGAGAAGAGATGTGGGCTACATGCCTCTGAACTGTAAAGGCTACATTGTGGCGGACAATCTGTCCTTTTACAAAATGTGACTTGTTACTTATAGTATTTTTCTAGTTCAATACCCATGGGTCAAATTCCATGGTGAATGAATACCATGGGTGGTAATTTTACAATAACCACGGGCAGATCCATTTACAATACCATTGGTCAATTCCATGGGTGAATGAATACCATGGGTGGATTTTACAATACCACGGGCGGATGTCATTTACAATACCATGGGTAAATTCCATGGGTCAATGCCATAGATAACCAATACAAGGGGCCATTTTCCATTCGGATCAGATATAAAGATATACAAGGAAATATGTTAAAAAGGGGCTTTGGATTGATGATGTGAACATGGTGGCGAATTAAGCATTTTATGGATTTAAAAGTGACTTTAATTAGTTAGTAAAAATTCACTTTATTAAATAAAAGAGCTGAAAAGTACTTATGGAGAAAAAATAAAAAGGGGCAAAATTTTATTGAATAAATAGGGCAAAATTCACTTGCAGAAAATAAATGAATTTATTAATAAAATAATAAAAAGGATATTTCTAGAAGATTGGAGAAGATTTGGAAAAATCTTTTAAAAAGGAAGAGAAGGCCATTTCTCATTCATTTTATCTGGTGATTATTTCTTGTGATTAGATTTGGGCTTAAGCGAGTCTAGCTCGAGCATTTAAGGAGAAATTCTCAAACTAGTTTCGGCGGACATCAATTGCCACCCTAGTTGGTACTTAGCTAATTTCAGTGGCATCCATCCCTTGTTGGTTGTTGGAGGATATCATCTTAGGTATTTTATTTGTGCTTATTATAGGGGTTGGAGCAAGAATTTCCTACAGACAAATACCTTAATTTTGAGTATAAATTTATGAACAAGGTTTTCTATATTTGCTGGAGAAATTCTAAGGAGGTCGAGTTCACTTGTATTAATTGTCGATGGGTCATGATCATTTCCTATTGGAGGTAAATTAATTACTGTTGCTGAGTTTATTTCCTAGGATCTCATTACTAGGAGTCATATCAATTTATGGAGGTTGAATTAGCTTCTAAAGGTGGTCGAGTTGCTCATTCATCTGGAGGTCGAATTAATCATTTAAATGGAGGCCAAATTGTTAATTTATCTGGAGGTTGAGTTGCTTATTGCTTAGGGATCGTTTGATTTTCTTCCTTGCTAACTCGAGTATGGGTTTTCCAAATTTATTGTCGAGGACGAGTTGATATTGAGAGTCAGGTTCATCCTCATTTGATCTAATTGTTGTATTCATGCCGAATTCCTTGTGAATAGTCCTAGAGTGTCGAAATCATCATCTTTTGGGAGGCCAGATTAGTTTATCCATTGCCAGATTAGTATTCAGGGTTATAATTGCATGTAAATATTATCCTACAACTAATAAAATTATTATTTTTCTCTTGACATATCCTTGTTGTGTTGTTTACTTTGCTTACCAAGTGTTTGTGAAAATGTTTTTCCATTAAATGTTTGAAAAAATTCCTCAAAGAAAGTTTTGAAATTTTGTTTAAATAAAATAGTACATTTTAGAAAATGGGATATTACAGTGGTATCAAAGCATGACTTTTTCTAGTTGTGGGTTAAAATCAAGGTGATATCAAGAAGAATAATTTCAAGACCGAAATCGAAAGGGGAAGCCAAAGGTAACAAGGAAAAATGCCTCTGAGATAGTTACAACAAGAAGAACTTGTTCAAATATTTGAAGATCTAAACAAACTTTTCACAAAGATGAGAGAGCACATAGAAGCATGTGTATCATCAAAGGAAACAAAAAAACAAAAAACAAATTATAGATCTATATCTATAGATGATGAAGATAAAAAGAGAAAAATTGTTGAACGAAATCTTAGCGTCAATGTTGCGAGTGTAGGATAAATGATGATTAAAAGTGAGGACTATGACCAACCTCCCAGGATGTATTGGGAGAAGTCATACCCATTGAGGATAAAGCTAGCCCAGGTTCAATCCAACAAGTTGGTACAAGGGTCTGGAATGAAGGAGATTCAGATATTGCTATAGAATTTTTGTTGTCATTTAGTGAGATTTATGAGTTGGATGATGGGTACAAAGAAAATCATGAGGCCGCCTTTGTTTTGAAAACAATTGATGGTGATCCTTTGTTTGGGATCAATGTTGCCCCAGTTCCTAATCAATAGGTGTGAAAATATGATAACACACAGGTAGTCAATGGTGTGAACCCATACCCATTAGCTAACTTGTTTTATGAAGAAGATGTTGCTCATAAGCCTACTTGTGCCCATAATGTGGAAAATCGATTAAAGGTAAGCATCGAGAATATTACGACAACCATGAGGCATTATGATGATACACATGCATCAGTGGAAGATTATTGTTGGAGAAATGCAATGACACATGACAGTTTGGGAGGAGAGCCTCCACTTGCAGATTTTCAGACACTCAAAGAGGCATTGGTAGAGATGAAGCCTAACTACCTACACCTTCTTTCAAATAGTGATCACCTACTCATGCTTGTTGAGATATACCATGATGTGCTAGAAGGGAAAAAGGAGGAAGTTGATAGGCTTACTCATGAGCTTGAGATTACCCAATATTCCTTGAAGAGCACTGGATGGAAATTCAATAATCAAAGTTACAGGTTGAACAACTTTGTATGGAGTTGAGTTATCTACACTCTTAATCGTCAATAGAAGACAATTAGCTAACTATGGAAACCATCACACAAGAGGATGTTAGGGGCACTTATGATTTGATAAAGGAGCATCCTACAATATTTGAGCACAAGGAGCGCCCATATGAACTAACACTTGCAAAGAGGAATGCCCTAGAGGTTTTTGATTATGCATCTATGGGATTTGGAGATAGTTATAATTTAGACAAGGATACATCCAAATGGGATCCAGGCTCAGAAGATACAAGTGGGGTGGATACTGGAAGCCGAGGTTGGCATTGGGATCTAGGTAGGGCTTTCCATCATATATGAGAGGTGCAAGATGACTATGGCATTACTAGGGTCATTGACCCAAAAACCAAGTGCACACATTCCTTCACATTTCCATTAGGATTCTAGTCAACACTAGTGGCAAGCTAATTTGATAGGGGAATGCGTAGACTCCAAGAGATATCTTGGAAAATTGTCTGTGTATGGGATTACAGGGTGGTCACCATGCCCTGACAAGAGTTATTTAGATGGGATGGCATTAATATGTCACTAAAAGGGAATTGTATGGAGACGATGTTCTTCCTTTGATGTATTGGGCACATGAGCCACAAAGGATCAACGCAATAGTGACACCCCCATTAGCATGTGAGGAGTTATGCCACTCAGATTTATCAGATCATATTTGGAGGGGTGATTCCCATCACAGTGGATTCACTAGTGGAGTGATAGATACATTGGCGCATGCAGGATACTAGATGACATAGGGTGGTATAGAAACATCTAATGGTATCTAGTGGTGTATAGAGACATGTCACGATGTACATTGGTATGTGAGGAGTACGCGGATACATGGTTGTATGCAATGGTGTATGGTGTTGCATAATTGTATTTTGGAGTGTTACCTTTGAGGAGATCACCTGATAGGGATGTAGGAAATACCATTGGGTTTGGGTTACCCAAGATTAGTGAGGAGATGGAGGATCATCTAGGAGAATCATGTTCATCGAATAATGGTCTTCAATTGAGTTATTAACATATCAAAGGATGAGAGAGGGAATTTCTAAAGACAACCCTTGGGAACCCACACACCTATTGCTCTCCAGTATTGCTTATAGTCACAAAGGGTTTGGTTGTTTCCCCTTGATGCTCTCATCACGAGTAGCAAAACACGGGAGGTTCATCTAGGATAATTGGATGAGACATAGTGCATCGTGGAAAGGAGAGAGACTTCCCAGTTGAGGCATATGTTCAGTGCATGAGTTGAAGACGGGCTAAGGGATGACATGATCTACTGCAGAGGTAGCATATTTTCCACCCTTGAGTTCACACTTAGGGAGATGATCACAAGATAGCTACCTGATACACCTTTAGTAGTAAATTCCAAAGCATTGTATGAGCATAAGGTACAATGGATGGTAGACCTCTTTTATGAGAGGGTGCCTAGGCTCTAGGAAGTATCTGGGTACATCATTAGGGGACATGATAACAGATTTCACTATGTGATTTGGAAGGAATAAGTCAGTTTAAGATGCACCATGTTAATTCTTGATGCCCAATGTCCATATATTGATTGTATACAGAAATCATAGATGAGGCGTGAATGGGCTCCAATAGTTAGCAATAATTCACAACAACAGTTCGTAGGAATTAGGAGTTGTGATCTTTCGATTTGGCTATGGGGTCTAGGGATCCAGTTGATTGATGGATCACTCTACTTCTTGATGATCAGGGTTATGAAAATGCGTGATCTAGTTCATTCTTGGGTTGACAAGTGGAAAATCGTTGAAGTCTTCACTATATGGTGATGCAAGTTTCCCGTATTGCTACTAAGGATTAAGACAAGCCATGGATTGGTAGGATTTGGCATTATTGACTTGCCTTGGCAGAATGGGCTCCATGGGAATGGCTTTAGTCCTTACCATTATTATGGATGAGAGTTACATGACAGTTAAATTCAATATGGGCACAATAGACAACCAATTATGATCAAAATAACACATTGCTCGCATGATGGGTTCTCCTGGAGACTTGTATGGGACCTCAGGGTTACAGGGCCTAGCATTTCAACGAGTGATTGGGATGAGCTAGCCTTTACATGGGAAAATCACTCATATCTTCCATTGGGCCTCCATTTTTCAGATAATGTTTCACTCAGTGATTTGTTGATGTTATGGGGTGCCTCACCAGTATGGAAGCATGATCAACAAAAGGAGACCACAATTAGCTCATGTAGATGAGGATCCTTTTTTGTGGAGGTTGGATTGTATCTTTAGGAGTTCATTCTTGAGGTGCACGAGGTTGGTCCCCCAGTAGGGAAGTTTCTTGTGGAGTTGATCAACATTATGCATTATTGAGACATTATACTTATTGGCAGTATGCAGAGGATTTTCGGTACCTATAATTTGTTGGACATCGAGTTGAGAGAGGAATGCTTCATGTTGATAAGGTGGTGTTTAGGATTATGGTATTAAGGGATTCATTCATGATGGAGTATTACAACGACATGGAGTGGCCATGTGGTACATTTTGGACCCTAGTATTAGTCTTAATTTGGATTAGCTTGTGATGACATTGCTTGAGGACAAGCAATTTTAGGGAGGAATGATTGTAATGTCCCAAAATTTGGATTACCTTGTGATGTGGTTAGGAGGGATTTCCAGAGCTTTTGTTAGCCCAGTCATAGGAGCGAGATTACTCCATTAGTGGGCTCAAGAGATTTTGGAGGAGTTTATGGGGTTCAACTAGGATCGCTTACCGTATTCCATCATCAGGATCAATTATGCATAATTTGATCTTGGTTCGATTTCATTTCGATGATTTATGTAAAACAAAGTTATTGTCAGGCATATTTTAATTTTTTATGCTTAAGGTGTGATTTTGGGCTGATTACTTAGAGGAACACCTTAGTGTAATAGCTTGTTGGAAATGGGACATAAATATCTACAATGTAGGATGTTAAAAAGGGATTTAGATGGCCAGTGTAATCATGGTAGTGTATTAAGCATTTTTTGGAGTTAAAAGTGACTTTAATTAGTTAATAAAAAGTCATTTTATTAAATAGAAGAGGCGAAAAATGCTTTTGGAGAAAAAAGCAAAAAGGGACAAAATATCATTGAATGAAAAGGGGAAAAAGTCACTTGGAGAAAATAAGTGATTTTATCAATAAAATAATAAAAAGGATATTTCTAGAAGATTGGTGAAGATCCAAAAAATATTTTAAAAAAGGAGAGAAGGCCATTTTTGATTCATTCTATCTCGTGATTATTTATTGTGACTAGATTTGGACTTAAGTGAGTCTGTGAAGCCTTGAAGCTTCACTCCCTTTGTCCATTTGTACCAAAGACCATACTGAGTACTACCTCTGATGTATCTCAACACATGTTTGGATGCCTTCCAATAAAGTTTGGTTGGATTAACCATTGCTTGACTAAGTTGGTTAACTACATAACTCATGTCTAGTTGTGTGTTCACCAAATACATAAGTGAACCCACGGGCTTCCTGTAAATAGTGGCCTCCACCTCCTCACTTGAAGTGGCATTCCTTTCCTCTAACTGCCTGCTAGAGGAGTGTCCATGGGTTTCTTACTCTCCATGCAGAACTTATTCAGTATCTTGTTGGCATACTTGCCCTGAGAGACAAACAATTCCCCATCTCCATGCCATACTTCCAAACCGAGGAAATAATGTATGAGTCCCATGTCCTTCATCTCAAATTCTCTTGCAAGATCCTCTTTACAAGACTTGATCAACATTTCATCACCAATTAAAAATAAATCATTGACATATAATACTATAATCAACAATTTACCTTCAACAACAATATGGTAAAGGTTTGCATCTGCTTCACTTTTGGTGAAGCCCAACCTAGTGAAATAGTTTTTGATCTTGGTGTACCAAGCATGGGTTGCTTGTTTCAATCCATACAAAGCTCGCTTGAGTCTGCATAGATGCGAATCTCTGTTGAAGGTATCAAATCCTTCTGACTGCTCAATGTACACCTCTTCCTCAATCAATTCATTGAGGAATGTTGTCTTTACATCCATTTGATGCATCTTCCATCCCACCTGCACTACAAGTGCTAGAATTTATTTGATAGAAGAGTACCCTGTTCACAATTTTTGGTCTTGTGTTTCTTGATGCTTCTGTATGCTGCTTGCTTCACCTTGTAGATCCACCTCAAACCTACCACTGACTTGTTCTCTGGTCTTGGGACAACTTCCAAAAAATTGTTTATGACTATGGAATCATATTCCTCTACCATGGAATCAACCCATATGGTTGTGCATTGCTTACTCGAATGAGGATGGTTCAGTCTCAATTAGCTCACTCATCAGATCCATGTACCTAGTTTACCGATCTGGTGACCTCCTCTTCCTCTGCTGTGATGTGGGTGCTCCCACATTCTCTCTAGCATCATGAAATAATATGTTAGCTTCCTTAGTGTGCTTCCTTCAATCTCTGGATGTCTCTGCATGAGTGAGTGCTTCCACTCTTTGCTCCTCTGCTTGTGGCTACTCCACAACATCCTGAGGTTCTTCCTTTGGAGCCAAAAGCTCCTCATATGCATGCAACTGAAGCTCCCTATCAAGGGAACATCTCATGGCCTTCTCCTCATCGAACTTCACATCTCTATGAACAAATGTCATCTTGTGAGATGGAAGGCACACCCACTAGTTGTGAGGTGTATCAATGCACCCAACAAATACACCCAATATCAACTCTGGCTTTTTCCTTGCATCCTTGGAAACATGATAGTAAATTGATGAACCAAATGTCTTGAAGTGTGACACATCTAGTTTCTTCCTTGAAAAAGATTCTTCTGGTATACTCATCCCAAGAATATAATGAGGATTCATGTTCTACACATAAAGAGTTGTGTTGCATGCTTCATTCCACAAGTGCAACAGTAGGCTCTGATCAATTAACATCGCATATTCAACTCCCACAATACTTCTATTCTTCCTCTCAACCGCCCCATTATATTGTGAGTTATGGGGTGATATTAATTCCCATCGAATGCCTTCTATTTCACAGAAGTTATTGAACTCATTCAACACATATTCACCACTGTTATCACTCCCGAGAGGCTTCACTTTCCTACCAGTGGCTTTCTTAACAAGTGATTTAAATTCAAAAATTTTGACGAATTTCTGGTCTCTCTTCTGCATGAAGAAAATCCAACACTTACATGAGAAATCATCTACAAATATAACGTAATACCTGTGCTTGGCCATGGAGGTTGTCGAGAAAGGTCCACACACATCTGAGTGAACTCTTTCAAGGACTGCTAGTGCTCTATTTTCCTTATCATGAAATGTGGCTTTAGTTTACTTCCACAGTGTACACCGTTTACATGTATCTCATTGCTCTAGTGCACCCTTAGGAAGCCGTGTAGAAAGATGTTGCGTGATCTTCAAGGCTTCATGGTGCAAATGGCTAAGTCTTCTATGCCATAATTCACCGATGTCTCAGCTTTGCACCTTCTCTGCTTTCGTGCTCAAAGAAACACAGTCTTCTACATACAATTTGTAGAGGTCCTTCGCCCAAACCCTGATCTGCTTCACTTATCCCATGGAAATATGTCTAAGGAAATCCTTTCCTTTGCTACATATCATGTTGTCGCCATGGTCTTCTAACATAGAATCTGAAACTAAATTCTTCTTCACACCCGAAACATACATGACATCTTTTAATGTGAGTGGAGAACTAGACTCCTTTTGAAAAGTAATTGTACCGATACCAGTCACACTATACCTTCCATCATCTCCCATCTCGATGTGCATCTGGAGGTCCTTCTCCTCTAGGTCACTGAAAAATCCTTTGTTGCTTTTCTATGGAATGAGGCTCCACTATCCAGATACCACACACTACCCATCACTGATGTCACCATGCATGCAATGAGTGTGAAATCCAATTCGAATTGTGAAGCTAGAGCTTCACCTACCGCTCCTCCTGAGGACTTCTTATCGGCCTTATTGTGTGGGCACTTCATGGCATAGTGCCATAGCTCATGAGAATGAAAACATTTAATCTTCAACAAGTCTTTCTTCTTGCATGCCTGACCAGAATCTCCTTTGAATTGGGATTTCTTCCATTTGCCTTTCTTTTCCTTTCCATCCAAGGTAGAATTATCCTCATCCTCAACCTTCGATGAGGTTCCATCTCTGTTTCTTTGTCTGATCTCTTCCTTCACAAGATCAGACCATAACCACTCCCAACTTGGTATTTTGTCTCTACCATTCACAAAATCCTGATAATTGTGTTAACTCTTGGAAAGACCCAATAGAGCTAGAGCTACCATATGTTATTCTTGAACAATAACACTGACCCCACCAAGTTCATCACGACACTGTGTGAATTTTCTCAGGTACTGTAGAATTGATTCAACCTTTTGCATTTTGATGCTACGAAGCTTGTTCTTCAGTTCCAACTTCCTGTGGTCATTATTGTTCTTAAACAAGTCGGTTATCGTTTTCCACATCGCGAATGGAGTTTCTTTCCCATGGAGATTCGAGACAATATGATCTTGAACTTCCTCCAATATGATCCTCCTCGCTTTAGCTACATCCTTCTTCCATTGAGTGAGATCTTGGGCATCAATTGCAGGGGTTTTAACTACACCTGTCTTGATGTAATCTAGTAGCCCATTATCATCTAATACTACCTCCATACAGATCTTCCATGCCAAAAAAATTGTGGTTCCTTCCAGATCATACTAGAGCCTGAGTCTAGTGGAATTATTCTTCTTAGTCCTGGAGAAAAACTGCAACACTCATCTTATAATTCGAACCTCCTGCACATATTTCGAATTCTCTTCTCTTCTATTATAATTCCTTCTCTGGTACCATGTAGAAATTCCTTGTAGATTCAAACTGCTTATGTAATATGCTAACATAAAAGACTTGAATCTACTCTACTCATCAGCGGAAAGAATTAATCAATTGAGAAATCACAACATAAACTTGAGATAAGATTCAATAACATATGCTCAAAGAATCATCTAACTGGAAAGCAACTGCTTAAAACACCTACCTATCTGTATTGCATTAATCAGAAAATAGAGAAGAAATACAATGCTTGTTCAAGCCTGAAAAATCTCTGCACAAGTATAATCTATCTCACTGCCTCACAAGATGAAGTTGGACAATACTTAGCCAATTCTGCCGCCTGCCAAGCTCCTATTTTCTTGTACTATTTCCTTGGAAATTATCCCCCTATTAATTAGGGAAATTCCATTAGAATTGCACAATCCGTGTAGGCCCTTCTCTAACTGCATGCACCACTTGTACAACTTGGAAAATTATACAACTGATAATACATTACCCATGAAATCCAATCTCAACTGGGTAACTCGTATTTCATGCATGCATGAGTTAATTATGGATGATTTATTAGTTAACTAGTATAACACTGAAGCTACACCCCACTGTTAGAACTCCTACTAGTTCCTCTAGTGGTTGGAACTAATTTAACTTATTTTAACTCAGTTTAATTGAATTAAATTATTACAACTCAAATTAAACTCACCCTAGGCTCCTAAAATTTAGGAACCATTCTACATGACTCAAGATAGGCTCTCCACTCGAATTAACTGAACCAACTAAGTGAAATTAACTTAGTTAACTCATCCTTGTTCTATTGTGATGTGGAAATACAACTTTCTCCTAATTTAATGCAAGGGAAAATTAAATAAGGATTTTCTTGTTGCCATTTTCAACAGAGATTTGGAGATAGAGTATGGTTACAATTGAAAAAGGAGAGGCTATAGGGTCCTGATAAGAAAATCAAGGATCTACAGAATAGTCCCTTTAAGATACTAGAAAAGGTTGGAGAGAATTATTTTAGACTTAGTCTACCTCGATACATGCACATTTACACAATAGTGAATGTAGAGAATAAAAAATTCTATGAGCCTTCCATGATCGATTAGGAAGAAGAACATGTCCTACGTTCTATAGGATTTGGTACCATATGCTCAAACAAAGTTTATAGATGATATGATTTTGTAGAAGAGGTTCATAACTACAAGACAGGGGCAACATGACCTTTCCCAGATAGGGTGAAAGGATAACTTCCAAGCAAGGAATGGTACTCCAATGAGAAGGTAGAGTGGAAATTTATTAAAATATTTTGGGGAAAAAGGCCTCCAAAAATGGGGGGTCTAATCCATATTGGATCAATGTTATTTTTCTTCCATATCAACGCTTTTAGAGTGAAAAAATTAGATGATTCAACTTACAGGGTGATTTTTACTGGCAGTCTTAGTTAGGAAACTTTCTGGTGAAAAACTTCAGGGTCTATTTTGAGGCTGCAAATGACCACCGTTTTTGGTTCCAACCTTACTATTGACTTATATTCCATAATATACACAACAATATTTTTCCAATGGCACAAGAATCACCTTAATTAGAGCTTAGATGAGAAATTTATGCCTCTTAGAAGTTGACTTATCAAAATTAACCACCATAATTCGAGAGGATGCCAAGTCAACCCCATTAATCATGGAAAGTGAATATCCACATGTGAAATCTGAAGAACCCTTTATATTGGTTGATTTTTAAATCATATTAAGGTTTTAATGGGTCAATGTTAACTCCTACTTGGCTATCAGGTTGTGTTATAACCAAGCCACTATGAGGAAAAGGGGTTCCATTCTATTTGAGTGCATTTTGTTCCATAGATGAACATAGCAGCTAAGAGTGGGCAGATAGAGAGAAAATAGAGAAGTTTTTTGTATTGTAGTATCCCATGGGACATAAGTCTCACTCCTTTGTACTTGCATCCATTTCCATTTAAATAATGAGAAAGCATAACAATCTCACCTTCCAATTGGGCTTTCCCCCATAAGCATTGTGGTTTGTGAGTTTTAGTTCATTGTTCTCTAATTTCCCCCTTTTTTTATTACATGCATAATCACAACACAATAATTGACAAAGCTAGAAATCTATGGAGACATTAACCCTCATAGTTTAGATTTTGGATTTTAAGCATAATTTAATTAGATATTTGTGACGAATTTTTCAGAGCAATATCCATGATAGTGTTACAGATCATAGATTCTACTTTAGAATTTGATCCTTGACAAGAGAATATCAAATATAGTAGTGGTGGTTGTGACTCATATAGAGTACCACGCCAACTCCACATTTGGGAGGGTGGCCTTGACTAGCCCCACCAAACAAACCCCAAGTTACCTTGTAATCTAAGTAAGGCATGATGGGGATTCTAGGATTCTTGTACTTCAACTCCAGTATAAATTTCTAATTTAGTCTCTCAATGAGGATACACACATACATTTAATGTTATTAAAAAGAAATTTATATTAATGAATGTCACCCCTTGAGATGTTACATTATGAGCAATGATGCTAAGGCATCCATTAGAGATATGATACCTCCTAACTTTAAGCTACAAAATAAGAATCCTTTCACTAAAGGGAGTTAATTGTTTTTGTTCTTGAGGTATGTTATAAAGCATACTATCACTATAAATTTGACATAAAATATTTGAGGAGAGAGACAAAGAGAGGACTACCATAATGGAAAACCATTAAGCATAACCAAACAATGCCTTTTCCATTGGGCACTTTTATCCTTAAATATATGACATGCAATTTTAAAAAATGGAGATACATATGATAATGGAAAAACATACAAATATATAAATTCTTGAGAATGTTGTAACCTGCCTCCTCTCAAATTTACCCACTTTGACAAGTTTTCCTAGGGTAAACATGAGTTGAGGGTCACTATGATAAGACTCAAGCTCTTATATGACCTAAAGGAAATGGAGTCGACAACTTAAGACATTCCTGACTTCCCTAAGGTACTACAGGACCTCAAGGAGAAACCCAACCCCTCTAGGTGTCTAACCCCTGAGATAACTCTCTTTTTCACTGAACTAAAGCCTAAACCACTCCCTTGCCAAGGCATACAAGTGATTGTAGCCCTCTAGTCGCATTGATAAGCCTACATTCATGTGTATATGAAATTTTCGAGTCAGTTCTATGGCAATGAACCTAAATTCTGAGGCACTTTTTCAGGGCCAGGACTCAGGCCTCGACCCAAAACTCTGTGAAACTTCTAGAAATGATAAATGACACAAAAACAAAACTTATTAACCAAAAATTGAACCATAACTTGATCTGACCCCTCCCAACTAGGACCAACATTCTGTCAAACACATGGTGAACATGCAACCTATAGGTCATAGATGCAAATATGAACATAATGATCTGAAACTTATCTGAGGATAAAAAAGGACCAATGCCTTCTCACAATAGCTATCATAATACATATTATGTCTTTCATTCATTATCGAGGCATTCAATAACAGAAATGTATTAAGATGCATATTTAGATCTGTCAATTAACCATGCTTATAACCAACGTATAACTAGACAAATAACAGTGAGAGAACAACCATTAAAGCCACATAATAAAAAGTAAATTTACTCATCAAAACCAAGAGGAACTTAACTCTTATTAACCATATGCAAAATCCAACCAAGTCAGGGACTTCCACGTACCACTAGACCATAGATTGGGTTAAACCAAATATTTCTTTCAGCCAATCACCCCTGTGCCATATTCCAAGCATGAATGTAGGATCACATGGGATAAAACCATCCATAAACAACCAAGGGAATCCAAAGGTTAAACCACCTACACCCTCACCATACCATGATCTCACCTAAACCATTCTCGAGATCACAAAACCAAACCGAGCTTGGATGCCTCAGAATTCCTTCACCATCCCTTGAATAATTTTCCCGTCTCCACCCACTTCCTAGAGAAAAACATATCCACCCCCAACCCTTGGTATTTTCTTGAGATCACCTCACTCGGGTCCAAAAACTTCTAGAAATCCATAGCTCAGCCGAAAATAATCCCATCTCACCATGTATATCCATAAATGGTAAGGTAAGGTTGAAACCACTGTAAAAAAACCCGGCAAAATCCATGCCACAAATAGAAAATAAACCAAAATACACACATGCATATGCCATGCATGCCAAAACCAGCTAGGAAACCATACATGTAATCTTTTACTTGCTAGTATTCCTACTGAAGCTGTCTGATCCAACCTTTCCTTGTTTGATCTTTGATTTCCTTTGCTTTCCTTGCCCTTACTTTCCTTGCTTACTTTCATTCTCTTCTTGTTTCTCTTCTCGTCTAATATGAAATGGAGCTAATTAGTAATGCTATGCTAATTCCCCATTCAGAATGAAACCCAAGATGCTTATCATTTTCTTATCAAGTGCTTAAGGATTCAATATTTTTTCTTAATTAACTGATTCCCATGAGGGTTTCTTATGTAAATGTTAGAAACAATTTAACATAAAACATATGCTAAACAATAGAAAAATAATAGCAAAGAACATCAAAATAAAACACACAGCAAGCACATGATAAAGGGATTCACCCCTCCTGGGCTACGTCTCCTTGGTGCAGTTTCCAATGGCTTGGGCCTCTCTACTATGCTCAAATTACAACAAAAATGTGTTTACAATGCTCAAATGCCTTTGAAACCTGTCTCAATGAGTTAATAATACTCAAAAATGGCCATCTAGCCTCCTTTTGCATCCCATTTGGATAAGAACTAAAGAAGTTATGAGTTCTTCTAGTTCTCCCACTATTTGTTCCACAAATTGCTCCAAATCCGACCAAAAACCACATTTGCGCTCCAAAATCTGCTAACGGAGCGAGGAATTCACCGCACTACGGGCCATAACCTATCGGCCATATCACAAATCGCAATCGGTGAGTGTTTGCGGTAGGAAGATCTTGTTAACATAAGGTCTTGTTAACATAGCAAAACATCGTGACTGCGATATCAACGGACCCGACGAGAAGTTAAACTGTTACATATAAAATCCCTTGTCCAGGGTCTTATTGCTCATCGCAATCAGCAATTAGCGTGGGAACATAATCGGCGATATGGTGGACATGTCGGGATATTAAATTGCAACACATGAATTATCGCATCCGGGAACCCAATCGCAAATCGCGATCGGTGCTTTCCATCGGCGGATACCAAAACCCATACCACTGCGATATCAACGGATCCGTCGAGCTACGAAATATAGTGTATAACATATTGTGTCCAGAGAAAAATTACAATCAATGTTATCGGTGGTGACACACACATACATACATACATACATATATACATGCATAAATACATATACATATACACACACACACACACACATATAGACACACACACACACACACACACACACACACACACACACACACACACATATATATATATGTATGTATGTATATTGGCGGGTACCAGGTGCGATATGCGATTGTGATATATCACATCACAACCCTGACTATGCCAGGGGCTGATTCTTAACAATATGCGATATGCAATTGTGACGATTATTTAACTCAAACCACTTACTGTTGCGATATGCAATATGCAAGGGGCAATGGTCGACTGCCACTTGGTGCCTCCTCTTGCATTGAAAACCTTGCTACATCATCCCAACCCTGCCATGTAGACAAGTCAAACTTGAACTTTGACTTGCTCTAACTTATGCATATGAACTTGGATTTGAGTGTCGTTCACACCTTGGATTCAGAGTGATGAGCTCTTTAATATGAAACTGAGTTTGAAAAGATTCTAAAACTTTTATTGTTGAGCATAATTCTGAGTACCTGATCACTCCTCCCCACTGGAAGCCTTTTGGACCCCAAAATATTTATATTCAGTTATTGAACAGATGAGGGTATTGTTCCCTCACCTTCCCCACTTCAATCTATTTGACCTTTGATGGATGTGTTCCTTTGAGAACCACCCAGAGATAATCAGTACTTCCCCTTTTTGTTGTCGTTGTCCTTCTGTCAAATATAGTGTCTTCCTGAAGCACATCAAGGAATTATGGAGAAAATTCTTCAATAGATGGAATTTGAATATTATCTCCTTGATCTTCAATCAAAGGAGGCTCATACAATATCAATTTTTCAACATTAACAATGGAATAGATTTTCATATACGAAGGTAAATAAAGCTTGAAAGCATTATTACCAATCTTTTCCAAAATTTTAAATGGACCATTACGGATTGGTTTAAGCTTTTTACCTTCACCTTGAAGCCTTTCCTTGCTAATGTGAAGCTAAACTTCATCACCTAATTGAAATTGATGATGCACATGATGCTTATCATGTCTTGCCTTATACTTACCCTGACTCTTTTCTAGTTATTCTTGAACTATTTGGTGAATCAACTGGATTTTCTCAATGAATTTCTTTGCTTTGTCTATGTCACTATGTCCATCTACAATCGTAATCGTATCTCGCATAATGTTAAGAATCGGCCCCTGGCATAGTCAAGGTTGTGATGCAATATATCTCAATCGCATATCTCACCCGGTACCCGCAGGGGGCCGATTCTTTAACCCGAACCACTTATCGCTGCAATATGTGATATGCGAGGGCCAATGGAGGGCTGCTACTTGGCGCCTCCTCATTCACTGAAGACCTTGCCACATCATCCCAATCCTGCCATGTAGACAAGTCAAACTTGAATTTTGAATTTCTATAACTTCTTCATATGAACTTGTATTTGAGTGATGTTCACACCGTTGGATTTAGAATGACGAGCTCTTCAATCTGAAGCTGAGTTTGACAAGGTTCCAACACTTTGATTTTTGAGCATAATTATGAGCAACTGATCATCCTCTCTGAGACTAACTCCAAAAATGAACTGACAAAAAGCTACCAATTGATGCTCTAATGTATTTTTATTATTGATGCCTCTAATTTCTTCACTTTTCCTCTATTTTCCTTCAACTTCCTCCTCCCATGCAACTTGTGACCTTTCACCTCCTTTTTCTCCTAATTTCCTTTATTTTCATAAAAAAATGCTAATTAATGCCTCTTTTCCTTTTCAAAGCCTTTTCCATTGCCTTTTCAAATCCTTTTCCATTTCCTTTTCCAATTTCCCTTTAGCCATAAACACACCAAGTGATACCCACTGGGATATTTTGCCCAACATTCAACTTAGAATAAGTGTCCCTTGACCTTGGCCTTATTTTGCCTTTATTAACTTTATTACTTGAAATTTTAACCTGGGTCTATTGTAGGCCCATCCCCCTTAGGGGAATACTGTCCTCAGTGTTCTATGACACCTACAACCAGCAAAACCGCTGAAAAACAATACAAACTTCCCATGGAGCTTTATAACTAAGCTTGATGCAGTATTTACAATGAACAACCTGCTCAAAAGAAAAACCATCATGAGAAACATGAAAATGTGACAAACATACCACTTTTTGGATATTTATAAGATAAATCATGGCTATATTTACAATAACAACCATACATGAATATGTACATATGCCAAAAATGCTTTGCCTAAAATGAAAAATATTGAAGGATATATATCCCACATCTGATCAACCATTTCCCATGTAGCTTCATTGGGCCCAAAGTGCTGCTAATGCACTTTAAATTGTTTGATTTCTCTATTCCAGAGCATGAGGTGTTTCTGTTGTAATATGCACTGAGGTTCCGGATGGAATTCTCCTTCTGGTTCCACCTGTAATACAAACATTTCATTAACATGATCAACATACATTACATATCTTTTAAGTAATGAAACATGGTAAACATCATGGAATTTCACTATCAAAGGCAGTGAAAGTCTGTAGGCCACTGGTCCAATCCTCTCAAGGATCTTGAAAGGCCTGCAACACCATGGTGCCAACTTGGCACATGACCTAATCCTCAAGGATATCTTATTTGGTGTGATGCACAAATACACATGCTCCCCAACTTGGAACTCCTTAACTTCCATGTTTTGGTTTGCATAACTATTCTACCTGTCTTGTGTTGTCTTTAGATTCTTATTTATAACTTGGATTTCTTATTCCATGTCACTAACATGTCCAATCCTATCAATACCCTATTCACTAGATCACTCCAACTAATGGGAGTATTACAACTCCACTCATATAGTGCCTCAAACAGACTCATCCTTAATAACTCCTGATAACCATTGTTGTAAACAAACTCAACCAATGGAAGGTACTCCTTCCATCTCCTATGTTGATACATCACATCCATCCTCAACATATCCTCCAGAATCCTTTTTACCCTCTCTATTTGTCCATCTATCTGCAAATGATAAACTGTACTGAAAGTTAACTCTGTCCCCAAACCTGCAAACAACTTCTTCCAAAAATTAGAAGTGAACTTAACATCCCTATTTGACATGATCTTCTTTGGAACACCATGCAATCTCATGATCTCCTTGACGAAAAAATTTGCCACATCACTAGCTAAATAAGTAGTCTTCACTGGAATGAAGTGAGCTACCTTGCTCAACCTATCGACTATAACCATAATGGAATCATGTTGCCTCGATGTCCTCAGAAGACCTGTAATGAAGTCCATGGAAATGAACTCCCATTTCCATTATGGAATCAGAATAGGCTAAAGCAATCCACCTATATGCTTACACTCTGCTTTCACCCATTGAAAGTACAAACATCTAGCCATGAACTTTGCCACTTCCTTCTTCAGATTCAACCAGTAGTAGAACTTCTTCACTTCTATCAACGCCTTCTAGTATCTTGGATGTCCTGATTAAGGCTTGACATGAAAATACCTCAAGATAAGAGTCTTGAGCCCACTGTCATCTGACACATAAATCTTGTCCCTGAATCTCACCTAACCATCTATTGTGAGATGATAGTCCACATCCTGATCACCTATACCCTGCAACTGCTTATGCCTAAACTCCTTGTACCTGTCATCTTGTTGTCTTGCTTGTAAGCTCTGATCCTATAAATTTGTGCCATACGATCTCATTACTACAACATGGTTCATATGCACTCTTCTTATGAGACGATATGAAACCCTATTCTCCTTACCCTTGATGTATCTGATATCAAAGTCAAAATCACTGAGGGTGGCCAACCATTTAGCTCGCCTGGAATTCATATTTGGTTGGTCAAATAGGCACCTCAATCCACTTTGGTCGCTCATTAATATGAACCTCCTGCCGAGAATATAGTGTCTCCACATATTTAATGCATGGATAATAGTTTCCAACTCAAGATCATGACTCACATAGTTCTTCTCGTGCTCATTTAGTTTCCTGGACTCATAGCATACCACCTGTCCCTCGTGCATCAAGACTCCACCAAGTGCTCTCTTGTAGGAATGCGCACAAACCACAAACTCTTTATCTAGATCTGCAATCTTAAGAACTGGACCATTTGTCAACAATTGCTTCAATTTCTCAAAATTGGCTGCACATTCCTTTGTACATTCAACTTTATTCCCTTTCCTCTGAAAATATGTAAATATGATAGGAATATGAGATAAGTTCTTGATGAACCATCTATAATAAACTGCTAAACCCATGAATGATATTACCTCATCCACATTTCTAGGATTTTCACATTCCATGATAGCTCTTATATTTTCTGGATCTACTGCTGTGCATTCCTTGGAAACAACATGTCCCAAGTAATGCACCTCTGTCTAAAAGAAACTATACTTGCTGAGCTTGGCATACAACTCATGCTATCTTAGAAATATCAACACTGCTACTAAATGTTCAACATGCTCTTCTTCATTCTTAGAATATATCAATATGTCATCAATGAATATAATGACAAACTTGTCCAAATAAGGACACGACACACTATTCATCAAGAACATAAAAGTGGTTGGAGCATTAGTCAAACCAAATGTAACTACAAAAAGCTCATAATGCCCATACCTGGTCCTGAAATAAGTCATGTAGATGTCCTCTTCTTTGATGCATACCTGATGATATCCTGATCTCAGATCAATCTTTGAGAACAATGTTTCTCCCTTCAACTAATCAAACAAGTCATTAATCCTCAGTAACGAGTACATGTTCTTGATCGTCACCTTGTTCAGTTTCCTGTAATCAATGCACAGCCTGATAGTACCATCCTTCTTGTTCCTAAACAATACTAGTGCACCCCAAGGCTATACACTTAGCCTAATATATCCCTTATCAAGCATTTCCTTAAGCTACAACTTTAACTATACTAAATCTTGTGTGCTTATCCTATAAGGTGCCTTTGATGCTGGTGTTGCCCCTTGTACCATGTCAATAGAAAAGTCCACTTCTCTGTGGGGAGGAAACTCTGGAATCTCTACTGGAAATACATCCTGAAACTGTTATAATACAAGGTACCTCTTGAATATTTCCATATCCTCAACATCCTTACCCTTGTCAATAGAGATATGGATTGAAAATATTACACACCCTTTCCTGCAACTGCACTTAGCCTACATAGTTGTGACCATCCTAACCGATGTAGGCTTCTTCTTTCCTTGCAGAATTCTCTTTTCCCATTATCATCCACGCACTCAGTGGCCTTGTCATAACAGTCTACTTTGGTCATGTGAAGGTATAGCCAATCCTTACCCAAAATCATACTATATGATCCCAACAACAATACATTCACATGTGATTCTATAGGCATACCATTAATCTTGAATGCACAAGCTCTTACCCAGTGATGAACTCTCTTCTTAGTACTTGTAGCCAATTGCACCAACCAAGACTCTACATGTACTTCTTTTCTCAAGCTACACTTATGCACCAGGTCAGGATTAACATAACTATAATTAGATCCAGGATCAATCAAAATATAAACAACTCGTCCAAAGAGCTTACCTTCCATCCCAATAATGGATGCCTGGTGATTTGTCTGCTTGTTGTAAATAACTGGATAAATCTGAGGAATATTATTACCGGCATCCCCAACTATTTGTGTCTGCTAAGCACTATAGATATGAGTCCTACCACCTTGGTACAATGGAAAATCCTTCTTGCGATGATCTATGCTACATATCCAACACTGCAATGGTCCCCTACCATCACCTATGTTCTATTGCTCTCCAGGTTGCAACCCATGTTCCTTCTCAACTGCATTGAACTTCTTGTAAGGAACCACATTTTCTTTGTCACCTGCATCTTAAGGTCTTCCTCGCTTCAGTGGCCACTTACCTTTAATTTTCTCATTTCCTTTCAAGTCACGCTTAAGCTCAACTTTGCGCTTTGACTGCTCATAACAATGCTTCAACTTTTGGATGGCCTCCTCCAATGATCTAGGCTCATCAAACTCACTCTGGTCTCTGTATGCTATTGGCAACCCACTGATGAATCTTTGAATATTAGCCTTCTCATCCTTGAGGTATGGCACATCCTCAATAGCTCTAGGAAACTTCTAGTATACTCATCATCTGTCATAGTACCCATTTGCAACTCATAAAATTCCTTAGCTCTATCATCATAGTACCTCTCTGGTAATTACTTCTTCTTGAAGAATCTCTCAAACTCATCCCAAATCAACTCTTCTTCCTGAATGCCCTTGATATTCTTCACATCTCCCACCAAATATCTTATTTCCCTTTGAGACTGAAGGTGACTATCTTGGCTTTCATGTTCTATGAATAACTGTGCAATTTGAAGAATTTCTTCATCCCAAGCAACCATGCCCTTGCATCTTCTGACTTCTTCATCTCCCCATAAAATGTAGGCAGCTTAACTTTCTTGAACTCCTTAGGTAAGTACTCACCCATCGTATAAGGATGCCGACCATAATGATTATGATGATGTCTCCTGGATCAGGAACTAGAATGACACCCATATATACCAGTCCTCCTTGTAGGTGTATCTAGTGATCTTCCACCTCTAACCGTATTCCCTCTATCCAAGTTGTCTTCGAACTAAGATCTGCTACCATATGCTCCATTAATTTTCTCTTCCTGCTTTTGACTGACCCTTAACTGTCCCTGTCTCTGCAACTCTAAAAAGATTTGAAGAATCGTTGCATTGACCTCTATCTGCTTCTCCTGAGCCCTTGCAACTCTTTCTTGAACCTCAACCAACCTTTCATTATTCGCTTTGCAACTTTTGATGTATACCCTCAAACTCCTCTATGTATCTGCTATACCAGGAGAATGCTCTCCTCCTTGCTGCCTAATTGATCTATGGGGAGATTCACGGGAACTATAGTCTACCATTTTTCTCATCATCTTTTCTTTTCTTCTTCCTACAAGTGTACCATTTCAGGTTAACCAAATAGATACCAAAATCAAAACCATACGTCATTGATATTCATGGGAGGCTTATCTCATATCCAAGATCAGTCCACATTAACATGATACATGTATAATCCTAACCATATCAATATAACAACATCATGCATGACCATACCAAATGTATACCATGACCCCATGCATGACAACCATAACCTTGACAACATCAAAATTTACCCAAAGAGATTGTAACATGCTCTGATACTACCATGTAACCCAGCTCCTCTCACATTTACCCATTTTCACCAATTTTCCCAGGGAAAACATGAGATGAGGGTCACTATGATAAGTCTCAACCTCCTATATGACCTTAAGGAAATGAAGTCAACAACTTAAGACCTTCCTGACTCCCTTCTGGTGCTACAGAACCTCTAGGAGAAACCCAACTCCTCTAGGTGTCCAACCCCTTAGACAACTCTCTTTTTCATCGACCTAGAGCCTCAGTCGCTCCCTTTCCAAGGCATGCAATCAACTATAGCTCTCCAGTCACACTAATAAGCCTACCTCCATGTGATCGTCGAATTTTGCAATCAGTTCTATGCCAGCGACCCCAAATTCTGAGCCACTTTGTTAGGGCCATGACTCATGCCTCCGCCCAGAACTCAATGAAACTTTTAGAAATGATAAATGACATAGAAACAAAGCTTATAAACAAAAACTTGAACTAGGACTTAACTTGACCCCTCCCAACCGAGAGTGACATTTCGTGAAACACATGGTGAACATGCAACCTACAGGTCATGAATGCAAATATGAACATAATGATATGAAGACTTATATAAGGATAAATAAGAAGGACCAATGTCTTCTCACAATAGCTGTCATAACACCAATTAGGTCTTGTATTCATTATCCAGACATTCATTAATAGAAACGTGTTAAGAGCCATACTAGATCTGTCAATTAACTATGCTTATAACCTGCATATAACCAAATAAATAACAATGAGAGAAAAACCATTAAAGCCATATAATAATAAGTACATTTACTCATAAAAAGAAATAGGAACTTATCTATTATTAACCATATGCAAAAGCCAAGCAAGTCAGGGACTTCCACGTACCACTTGACCATAGATTGGGTTGAACAAAATCTTTCTTCTAGCCAATCACCCCTGTGCCATATTCCAAGCATGAATGCAGGATCTCATGGGATAAAACCATCCATAAACAACCGAGGGAATCCATAGGTTAAACCACCTCCACCATCACCATACCGTGATCTCACCTAAGCCGGTCCCGAGATCAAAAAACCAAACCAAGCCAGGATGCATCATAATTCTTTCACCATCCCTTGAGGAAATTTCCTCTCCCCACCCACCCATTGAGGGCTTCCAGATAAAACCATCTCCACCCTCAACCCTCGGGATTTTCCTGAGACCACCTCACCCAGATCTAAAACCTTCCGACAATCCATATCTCAATAAAAAAGAATCTCATCTCACCATGGCTATCCGAAAATTGCAAGGCAAGGCTGAAACCACTGTAAAAAACCCGACAAAATCCATTCCACCTACAACAAAGAAACCAAAATAACACATTCATATGCCATGCATGCCAAAACAATCTAGGAAACCACACATGCAATTTGTTACCTGCAAGTATTCCTGTTAAAGCTCCCTGATCCAACGTTTCCTTTGCTTTTCTTGTCTTTCCTTTTCTTGCTTGCTTTCCTTCTATTCTTGGTGCTCTTCTCCTCTTTGAGACTAACTCCAAAATTGAACTAACAAAAAGCTACCATTTGATGCTATAATGTATTTTTATTATTGATGTCTCTAATTTCTTCATTTTTCCTCTATTTTCCTTCAATTTCCTCCTCACATGCAACCTGTGACCTTTCACCTCCCTTTTATCCTAATTTGTTTTATTTTCATTAAAAAAAATGCCAATTAATCCCTGTTTGCATTTTCAAAGCCTTTGCCATTTCCTTTGCCAATTTCCCTTTAGCCATAAACACACCAAGTGATTCCCACTAGGATATTTTGCCCAACATTAAGCTTGGAATAAGTGTCCCTTGACCTTGGTCTTATTTTTTCTTTATTAAATTTTATTACATGAAAGTTTAACCCGGGGCTATTTCAAATGCTTAAGAAAATATTATTTACTAGATAAAGCAACAAAATATAAACAATAGACTGGCACTGTTAAAAATGAATCTAATAGTTTAAATACATCACACGAGCATAATAATTATTCATGAATCTTATTGAAGTAGAACAATATTCATTTTATTAGTTCTCTAAGAGATAACTAGTTCAAATGATTGGTTCTTTATCACAAGAGAAACCAAATTCAATAATACCACTACATAATGTACCCTTTAATAGAAAGGAAGAATGGCTACAAAATGTTGAATATTTCCCTCAAGCATTGAAATGACTCTTGATTTTAGAGTTATAAGAAAAAAAAGGAAGAATGAAATATGAGAAGAAGTGACTACATGAATAAGTGATAAAATCATCTAGCTAAATTGGTGAATCCTGAATTTTATTCTCCATGGGTGTCACACTTTCTCTACTTCTTTGATGCTTTGTCTCTAAGTTATAAGAGTATGAAAGAAGTTTCTCTAAATATTATTTATAATATTCCTTGCATTATATTTCCATCTTAAGGGAATGTCCTATTTGTTTGAATTAATGAAACTACCCCATCTTTCATCATGTGTGGCTTAATTGCTTATAATTCTTCCCATTTCCTATCTTAGGTAAGGCATCCTTTATCTATATCTTCTCAGACATGGATTGAAAGGATTTTAGGGGATAATTTTATGGTATGGTAATGAGATAAATAAAGGCTTATAAGGAAGGAAAGTGGCTCTCATAATTGACTAGAGGTTCAAAGTTAACCCGTGCCCACCTGTAGGTTTTGTAGAGAATAACCGTGTTAATTTTGTCCATGTTGCTAGGATGCATGCTATGTTTATTCGTTCTATTTTGTCAAGTTCTAATTTGAAAAATAACATTTTCTTGGTCATATGGATAGTTTCTCCTACCGATATAATGAAGTAACAAAGAGTTCCCTAATTATAGAGATATGGCTCCTTACCCTATACACTAGGTGAGATCCTATAATATCTTGTGATAGTGAAGGTTTGATTTATGTTGGGAGACATGCTCTTAAAGCTATAGTTTTTGCTTATGGGAAAATTTGGCAACAACATTCTTGAGTCCAACTAATTGCAAAGGATTCATGGAACATTCTAGCTGGATTAGTAAATGATGTATGCTAAGGAATTTGAGGTGAAGACTATAAGAAAAATAATATTCCCTCCTAAAAAATATCTAGCACACCAATATTGTAAATATTTCAACCAAAGAAGTGGAATACCTTCAATTCTTAACTGAGTCCTTTTCACAAATGGCCATCATACAAAATCTAAGAGCACGAGTTGTGAAGAAATCTTCTCAAATCCTAAAGGAAAAGTATCCACCTTAGCCCATGGTGTAAAACCATATTTTTTGCAAAAACCATTGATTAGTTCATTTATGGGTTATTGGTCAAACAAAAAGATTCTTGATTTGTAGCTGGAAGAGTTAAATTTAGTACCTACTGATAAAGGATTCACTTCAATTCTCTTATGGGAAGAGGATATATAGCCCTCTTTTCCAACTAAGGGAAGAGCAATATCTCATACTCCAAATGGGTCATTACTTAATGAGGGATAGGGTCTTTATTCGAATCCATGGATTTCCATTTTCAAACCAAAGGAGGACATCCCAAAAGTTGTTCTTGTTTAAGCCCATATTGTTGGGTGTGTGATATATTCTTTCCCAGGAAATTTGTTTGTGGACCCCATATTAGGTGGGCGGACCTACCTGTGGTTTTTTGCATGGGTTTCACACATGTTGTTGGGCATGATGGTTTTCTACCCATGGTATTTTGTAGATCTGGTCAAGGGAACTACGTTTATGTTCTAATCCAGGGTTAATGGATTGGGGTTTATGAATGCTTCGACATGTATATATATGTATTGTAACATTGAAGGAAACATAATGAAAAATCAATCTGGTAATCCCAGTTTTGGGATCTAGGGGAAAATATCTATGTATTTGTTTTGTGTTTCTCACCATTGTATATTTTTTATTTTTTAGAATTCGTTTGCAATTAATTTCTGTAAAAGGTTAAAACCTACATATATCCCACATCTTCCTTCCGTTTTCTCGGATGACTGAACCCTCCCACTTATTGGAAATGACATTTGAAATATTTTAGATAAAGTCATGCAAATACTTGTGAATACTCTTATGCAAGAATCTACATGGAAGTGGACCTACCAAATGGGCTTCCATAAGCCATCTATATTAAGCTAGATGGATAATATCACATACAAGAGATTGACTTAAAAACACCCCTTGAAATGCAATATATACCATAAGTGTGGTAACTTTGGTAGAGACTATGAAAATGGGGCTACTCCACTGTCTCCCTAAGAACAATAAATGGAAATAGTCATAAGATGAAATAGTAGACAACAATTAGCATCACAAAACAAGAAAAATTCCATATATATGCCATCAACTAGATATTTTATGACCCATTTTAAGGTCCTCAACGAGGATAAAGACCAATAAGAACCAATAGAGGTAGAAGAGTATAGAGAAGATCTTTCAAAGGAAGAATAACACAAAAATGAGAATCTAGTAGAAGGGGTAAGGGGAAGGAATGATGGAACATATATCACAATAGAAGAGATTCTTTGAATCTTATAAGATCCCAACCTTTGCAACCCACCATATCTTGAGGCACTAAAGTACTCCCTCAACACTTTTCCATCAACCATTAAATATAGATGAGGAGAAAAGCACAAGAAAGAGTGGTTGAACATTAAAAAAATATGGGATCATGGTTTGTATTGTATATTTTGACACTAAGATGTGCCAAAAAGACCTACTTATAAGTTGTGCAATCTAAGAAATAGAAGAAAGAAAAATGGAATAAAATTACAAAGCTTAAACAAGCCACTCCATAACTTATCAAATGCAATAAACAAAATACAAATAAAATAAATAACATCTAAGATCTAAAACATAAGACAAAGTAAAAAAATAAAAATTATTTTATCATGCTAATGGATGTAGAACTTAAAATAAACACCTAGATGATGTCTTATTGTAGTTAAATAGGCTCCAAAGATACCTTGAGGGAAATTTCCTTTTCCTCCTTATATGATCCATTCCAAGCTTGGTAGCGCTAGTGGAATTCTTAGTGGTTGAGAAATGATGGCTAGGGTGCAACATCTCTTTGAATTTTCAACTACATAACCTAATTATGGATTGCAGATGAACTAGGTGACCTCAATAGCTTTATTTGTAGGTTAAATGGTGGACCTTATCTTAGAGCTAGGTTCACTATGAATTGTCTTAATGCATTACTGGACTAACATGATAAGGATGATTAATAAAGACTAGATCAAACACTCTAATTTTTAATACTTACTTGATAAGGTCCACAATTACTCACTACACCATTTTTGGAAAGCATAAAAGCATTGGTTAGCCATAAAAGTAATTATTTTTTAACTTTACTTCAATAGCATGGTTTTTTAGACATTTCCTACATGTTCTATTTGTAGAAAATGAGTTGAATAATTTTGTTCAACCCTTTGCTTTGATTTAGGTCATTATAACTAGACCAATATTGCATGATGATAGAGATAAAGGCTATAGCCATCCAAAGTGATGTTTATAGAAAATAATTCTCATGGTAAAATAAGCTAACAAAATCAAGTTGTTAAAAGTTGCTCCCTGATGTATAGGGCCATGAAGAAATCATATGCTAAAATACATCACGAGTTTCTTTGCTCAAAGCATGGAAAAAACAACCATGCAAGGCATAGATGTGATATATCTCAACTTAAAGACCTTATTATATTTGAATGTATATAAGTTTAATTTAGATTTAGTATGCTACATTAAAGAGACAAATAGATATTTACTTGTTTGTAATTTACTGATAATAACTAATGTACAACTATTGTTGTAAAGCTGCATTTGTGCTTTATTTTTATGAATATGAGAAAAAATTGGAAATTAATGGATGAAGTACATATGGATGAAAGAGGGAAAATGCTGCAATTGTTTTATCCATCAACAGGTCCTAGGCATATGATCTGGGTGATTAGATTTATCTTTAAAATTATTTATTGTCCAATTTAATGTTTCCTAGAAGACAAGGAGCTTTCCTCAAGAGTGGGAAACAAGAGATCATAAATGAACAATTAACCACCTACCACTTGTTGATGAGGTGGAGGCAATTAATAACCACCCAAAGAGTGGTAGATGGATATATCTCTAAAATTTCTGGCTTTTGTATCATAATTTTATGAGAGAAAATTAGAGAGACTGAAGAGAAGCAGAAGAAGGTTACAGAGAATTGCAGGCCTAGTTGCTCGGGGGGACCAATAGAGGCTGTGTTAAGGTTGGGAGGAGCCAAGTACTTAAACATGTAGTTTCCCAGAAGAAGTTACAAATTAGTGTTTCTAACACTACTATTTTATATTTACATGAAAAATGTTTATTTTGTTAAGTTTGTTTAGAATGGAATTTATTAAAGTTGAATAGTAGTAGTTAAAATTGATATATGTTTATAAAAAATATATATATATCAAAAAGAGAGTAAATAAAAGTTGAACTGGAAATAAGTTGAGAATATACTGTTATAAAACTACAGAATTGTTTTGAGTACACAAATTAAAGTACTGATTCCAAAAGTATTTAGGTTGATGATATGTTAAGATATAGTAGGGGTTTAATATAAAAGATTTAGTTATATGTAAATTTTGTTTCACAAGAAGAAAATATCTTGAACATTCAGAAAGGAAAAATATTAATTTATTTTCTCAACTGAGCAATAGTTATTTTGATTTCTCTCAGGGTTCGGTAGAAAAGATGTATTTGTATGTACAACAATATGGTGTACATAAAAACCTATAGTAAACCTGAATACTATGCTTCAATGGTGCACAAACAAAAGAAGTTGACAGTGTACCTAACTATATACTTAAGAGAGGAGGAGATAAACCCTACGGTAACAAAGAATTTATTGAACAAGTAAGCAAAAATAATATGTATGTAGATGAGAAAATATGTGTTTCTAACCAGAATTTTAAAGCAATAAGAATTCAAGAATGAATGTTACATTGAGATATGATAATATAATAAGTGAGAGCGATATTAGATATAAGTCATGTAGTGTTAAATATAAACATATTTAAAGATAAGAAGTTGGAAAGATACATATATTTGTTTTAGTATATCATACAGTTGAAAAACTAAAATGTATAGAAGACAGAAAAAGTTTAATATATCACACAAGTTGAAAGAATCCACAAGAACGTTAATTCCTTTGGAATGAAACCCTTTAAATATAAAAACATATATAAACATATTAAACAAAGTTCATTCAATCCAAAATTGGGGCTAATCCAATAAAATTTCTTTTAAATAGTTACACATAATTGTGTTAGCTGAATGCACATTAGTTCGGTTTTAATATCAAGAAACAAAAAGATTTTTTTTTATTCCATGCCTAAGATATATGCCAAGAAATATTAATAAGCAAATTCTACAAGACAATATGCAAACAAATAATACAAACACATAGTCATATGCAAACAAATAATACAAATAAGTGCTATGAAGATAAAAACCCTCAAATAAATTAAAAGAGGTCAACTTCTTTACTGAGAATTTCTTACCTCTTTAACCCTACGAACAGATTAATAAGTCGGTTGAACTTATCCATATTAAAGAGCAGACATGTATGAAACCCTAAGAGTTTGACTACAACATTGGGACTTTTTCGTGTATTTACCGAGCCCGAAAAAGTATAAAATACAACTCGTTTGGCCATGAAAGCTTCCATAAACACTTGTCGCTGCAAAAAATCGGCGTAAAACCCATTTTCGACACAAATATCCATAAAAATATTCATGAAATGACTTTTTAAAGCTTAATTAGGGCCAAAAAGCTATAAAAAGGGGAAAATGGTAAAATAAAAATTACTTTTCACTTTTTACCTTTGGAGAGCGACATTAGGGCTTTTTGGAGTGCGACCTTCAGTTGATGATTGTGACCAATCCAGTGGACCATTTCGAGCACCGTCAGTGCCAAGTAAGCGGTCTTGTCCTTAGCTCCATTTTCATCCATTTGAAATTTGTTTTTAACTACATTTTCATTTCCTATGGGGGGAATTTGAAATTTATGGGTTGCGCCCATTGGCGTGGGTTTCGGGCACGGACCCGCGCCAATGGGGCAAGCCCATGGGCGCGACTGTTTTAGAAACTGTCGCGCCAACGGCCGCGCACATTTTTTGGTTAATTTTAACAAATCTAAACCCCATTTTTTTGCAATTTCAAGCTTCATGAGATTCTAATGCATCATTTTGACTTGTATTTGCAGATTAATTCGCAAAACTGGTGATGAAATGGAAGGAACGGGAACATGACCAAGTGGATACATTAGCCCTAGCTGACGAGGATTGCATGGAGGCTCTCAGAGCGTGTGGGCTCAAGAAATTCTTCATGTTATCCTATTTGTGAGCTTAGCCAGAGCTCCTACAATACTTGATCAACTTGTGGGACGTAGAGGAACAGGTGTTCTGGATATAGGAACATGTACTGGAGTTGGACGTATCAGATGTCTATTTCTTGACAAGATTGTCGCGACGAGGGCCGGTGCCTCGGTTGACCGGGAGCAGGCCATCTGGAGAAAAGATGGATGAAGTGAAGGCTCGGATTTGCCCGGAGGCAAGATATGGGCAGGGCAGTTCGAAGGTGGGTACCTCCACCGTTCAGGATCTGACACTGAGAGACTTACTATTCACTCTTACACGAGCTGCGGGGGCACAAGCGCCTCACAAATCTACGAAGAACCACCTACTATTAGCGATAGAGTGCCTTAGCTTGACGATCTTCAATTGGGCGTCAGCTGTGACGACCAATATGAAGAGGCAGTTGACAAAGGCCAAGCGGGGCAAGCTGTAGCAGTTTGGGTATGGTTCCATCTTGGTGACGTTCTTCTTGGAACGTGTGCCAAGCTTCCAGGGCCAAGGGGCCTTTGTGGCAGACCCAGCAACTCGGGAGCCAAGGATGGCTTGATGGTCGGCACTGATGCCGAGGGGTGGTGGCAACCAGCAGATGGCCTTCAGACCGAAGTTCTTTGGGTGGCTTCGCCGCCAACTGATCATGGTGGAAGACTGGCTGTATGCGGGGACAAACTTCACTGGAGACCTTGACCTTCCCCTTCCAGAGGGAGAGGACTAGGACGAGGAGATTGGTACGTCCTCATTTTTTGATTTTATATTTTTATGATTTTTTTTATTATTAGTACATGCTCGTCCTAATGAACTTTATATGCATCTGCAGATGTTGGCCCAGAGCGTCCAGTTGGCTTGTCTTCCGTTGTGAGAAGACATCCAGTAGCAGCAACAGCAGGAGCAGATCCTCAGGAGGAGGGCGGTGACAGAGGGGATCTCATCCAGAACCTCGAGGCTATCACTCGAGGGATCCCGGATTATGCTCGGCTAGCGGATTTCCCATTAGCGTACCAGAGGCACACAGTAGGGGTGCCAACTCGCATTCACCGGCTCTTGAGGCGTCTAGTGCGGGCGGTGACGTGCTACCATGAGCACCACCGAGACTAGATATCTAGGCTTTTCTTTTCATGCATATTTTTTGAGAGACATGTTGTCTCCGGATGTATTTAGACGGACATGTATTATTTTTTGATGATGCATGGGGTGCAAACATTCTGGAGACGCATATATATTATATACATATGTTTTATGGTTTATTGTACTTTATGCTTCTTGTGTTATGTTGAATCACATATTATGTAGATGCCTGTCCAACACATAATTAGCTAATGCATCGGTTAACGTATTAACTCGTCTTGGAATATGTTGATAAGTAATGAAATCAAAATCTCTTTCTAATAACTTAACGCGTAAATACAACCTTAAAATCCGATGATATCTGATGGAATAACGTCCGTTGAGTTGGTGGACTACAAGTTGAGAGTCCAAGTTCACAATCAATGCGTGAATGCCGAGGTTAACCGCCTCAACTAACAATTCAATCACAGCACTATATTCAACAACATTGTTCGTTGTATAACCTAGACAAACTCTTTGAATGTCTATTAACTCACCATGAGGATCGTAGATCACCCATGCCGCAGACGACAAGCTGCGCGTACTGCGAGAAGCACCATCAGCGAAACCAACGTAAGGCGATCCAGACATCTGTTCAGGAAGCAAATAACACAATAAGTGGCAATCGTGTCGACATACCAAGATAAAAACTTAAAACATGCATACACAACACACTCGCTGAAAGCACACGTATGTACAAAAAGAGAGTGCCTGGACTCATGCATAATATTTTTTGAGATAAAGCCCATTTCGGGGCCTATCCAGGGGGTTACGTTCATAATCAATAAGCTCATAGGCGCCTTTTTGCAAAACTCTTTTCACAATATAGGGCCCATGCCACATAGGCTCGAGTTTTCCTGCCCCTAGCTTATCGTTAGCTTGATTATAGAGCAGTACTAAGTCTCCCTCAGTGAAAGAGCGGGGATTAACAGTATTATCAAAGTGAGTTTTCACTTGCTTCTTCTGAGCTTCAATAGCTAAGGAGGCTAAACGACGAGTCTCATCCAGCCATTCTAAGTAAAGAAGACGCTCTTCTATCGGAGTAGTATCAGGGAGCAACTCGATGGCTATCTTTAATGAAGGAATCTCACACTCAATAGGAAGGGTTGCCTCTAGTCCGTAAACTAACTGAAAAGGAGTGAAACTGGTGGCGTCCTTCACGGAGGTACGGTAGGCCCACAAAGCAGAGAACAACATCAAATTCCAATTGGACTTATGCATGCCAACAGTTCTTTGAAGCATCGTGACCAAAACCTTGTTCACGGCTTCCACTTGACCATTTGCCTGAGGATAGTACGGGGTCGAACTATCATGCCTGAGGCGAAACTGGGTTGTTAAATCGGTCATCATGTGATTACGAAAGTACTTTCCGTGATCAGTGACGATGGCTTGGGGTACTCCGAACCATGAAATAACATGGTTGAACAAAAACTGCGTCGCGGTGTGACCGTCTTCGGACAATATAGGCATCACCTCGGCCCATTTCGTGAAATAATCAACAACAACGATGATGTACCCATGCCCCCTGGCCGAGCGAGGGTTACAGGTCACATAATCGATGCCCCATTTGGAAAAAGGGCCGACGGTTACAACGGGGTGCAGTGGAGTAGGGGGTGCACGCATCTTCCGTTGGTAAATCTGGCATTCATGACACGAACGGACAACAAGAATGCAATCCTTGAAAATGGAGGGCCAAAAATAGCTAACACGAAGGATTTTCTGTGCGGTGGCATATCCAGACATGTGACCGCCACATGCACCTGAGTGGCAGTCATTAAGAACTCTCTTTGCTTCTTCGAAAGTCAAACATCGGCGAAGAACAGAGTCAACACCGAGACGGTACAGGGTGTCCCCAACGATGCGATATGGTTGGGCTTGATGTCGGACGTCGGCGAGCATCCTTAGAGGTCTCAGGACGGAAAGAGGACGTTTGCAAGTAGACAATAATATCCCCGTACCAGGGATCGAGGGTGCTAATGAGGAAGAGAGTTTTGTTTAGAATGGAATCCTCTAACTGAGAGGAGGTAGTGGTAGATGGCAAAGAACACAACAGCTCAGCGAAGACGAGTGATTTCTTAGACTTGGTAGCAGTAAATTCCAAGTCAAACTCTTGGAGGATGACTATCCACTTTGAGTATTTGCCCCCCAGCAACTGGCGTGATAGAATGTAGGTCATAGGGTTGCAATCGGAGATCACTGTCGTTGTACGCAACAAGATGTAATGACAGAAGCGTTGAACAACACATACAACAGCGAGGGCCAACTTCTCGACATAAGCATATCAAGATTCTGTGTCTAACAAATTGCGGCTAAGGTAATAGGTAACGTGTTCAGTGCCATCATCGTTATCCTGAACCAGAACCATACCGATGGTGGTGTTAGCAGCGGCCAAATACAACGTGTAATCGCGATGATAATTCAGAGGCCGCAACAAAGGGGCGGAAACTAGAAGAGTTTTAAGATGTGCAAAAGACTCTTCAACTATGGCATCCCATCGAAACGGGGTGTCACGCTTGAGTAACCGCGTGAAACCTTTTGCCACTTCGGCATAATTCAGGATAAATCATCGTAAGAAATTTGCTTTACCTTGCAAACTCCGCAGTTGCTGCAAAGAAGCAGGGGGAGGAAGATTCAAAATGGCTTCGACTTTAAGGGGATCCAAGCGGATGCCCTCTCGGGAGACGATAAACCCGAGAAGTCGACCAGATTCTACGCATAAGACACATTTATGCGGATTAAGTCGGATATTGTAGTGTCGATAGCGGAGAAAAATCTCGCGGAGATGTGACGGATGGTCTTGGCGCTTAGCTGAATGAGTGGGAAGGTCATCCAAATAAGGTTGTATGATGTGTCGGATATCATGAAAGGCATAAGACATCGCACGTTGAAAAGTGGCACCAACATTCTTGAGACCGAAAGGGAGCTTTTTATAAGCGAAAGTCCCCCACGGACAAATAAAGGCCGTCTTGTGTTGATCAGCGGGCGCGATATTAATCTGGTTGTAGCCAGAAAAGCCATCCATAAACGAATATATCTCACTCCCAGCACACTCATCAATGAGCTGGTCAATGAAAGGTGTGGGGTAGTTATCTTTTGGGCAGGCTCG
>APFE030541966.1:56648-102186 GCA_000404065.3 Pinus taeda | reverse complement strand
GAGCTGGTCAATGAAAGGTGTGGGGTAGTTATCTTTTGGGCAGGCTCGGTTAATATCGCGATAATCGACACAGACACGAATAGTTCCCTGCTTTTTATCGATAGGGACAATATTAGAGACCCAATCTGTGAGTGGGAGAGGGTAAATGAAACCAGGTTTAAGAAGTTTTTCAACTTCCGATTTGATAGCTGCAGCGTTGCGGGGGTGCACAGGGAGTAAACGCTGATGAACGGGTTTGGCTCCTAGATACGTAGGTATCTCATGCACTACAATGTTTGGATCAATGCCGGGCATCTCTTCATAAGACCATGCAAAGACGTCACGAAACTCGCGAAACAGAGCTATATAGATTTGAATTTCCTCAGGAGTGCAAGTGACTACTATATAAATGTTCTCGACAATCCCTGGTTTGACAGAGATGTCGATAGGTTGGGTCTGCGTAATGTTCCCCAAATTCCCTTCAGACGATACTTGATAGACCTGAACAGGTGTCTAAAGAGGTTGTGAAGGGAGACACGGAGCAAACCGCTCGAGACAGGCCAACGTTTCCCAAAGGGTAGGGAGAAATGAGGAACAGTGATGAAGATTGAACCACGGAGGTTCCTCGAGAGACATGGTCTCTACGATGGCTTCGTCGGAAGGAAATATTTCCTTTAATGGATCTGAGGAGGCACATTCTCCAAACCAAGGGGAATAGTTGTATAAGTCAAGAGCTCCACTTAAAGAAGCGGGTTCAGCAGGAGGAGCCGATACAACAACGATTTTGGTGTAGTTGAGCTCGGCGGGACTCAACGACATCTCCTCGCCCCATGATTCTATTTGGTCGATGGGTGGAAGAACCCAAGGGTCAGAACGAATCGAAATCATGCTGATAGGGGTGAGGTTTGGAGGTGGGAGGGAGAAAACACCCATGAGGGCGGGATCTTTGAAGAGCCCGGCTCCCACACTCTCGAAAGGGATGGAGGTATGTTCCACGAAAGGCACATTTCCTTCAGAAGAGGAAGCGAAGAAGGAGAGTTGGTCTACCGTGACAATTTTCCCTTGGTGAGGGAAATGAATGACACGGAAGAGGGATGAAGCCACGGAACGCATGACATATGTCTAACTTCGGCCTAGAAGGAGGTTGTAAGTAAGATTTGCATCAATGACCTCAACTTCTACCTCAACGGTTTTCCCTTCTAAAGTGATCGGTAATCGTTGAAGAATACCATAGGGACGAGATTCTCTCCCATCGAAGGCTTCCAGTGTCATAGGAGTCTGGCTCAAGGTCGGAGACCCGATCGCTTTCCAACAAGCAATAGACATGATGCAAGTTGACGCACCCTCATCAATAACTGTATGATGGATCATTTTGGAATTGATGATGACTTGAATGAGAAAGGCGATCTGATGAGGCAGTCTTGGGACATGGCTCTCGAGATCATAGGTAATCAAATTTGAATCTGTCGGGTCGATGCCACCGATGGCCGATAGCAGGGACTTCCTCTTGGGGGGGCAGCTCTGGAGAACTTCTAAGGTGGACATAGCCGACGGAGCCTGTGTTAAGTCCTCAACTATGCTATAGTGCTGGGCAGCACGAGCATTTGGGTTGTAAGATGATCTCCTGAGTACTCTTTTGGGAGGGGGTCAGATGGTCGTCTCAGTACTTGGTCTCTCGATATGGAGCGGACCAGAGCTGGACAAAGGAGTGCTTAAGGGGACCTCAGGCTCCTTCTTGGCGGACGACGGATACTCCTTTGTTCGAGTCGTTACATGAATGGGAATGAATCCAGCCATGAAGACTTTGGAACCAAAGGGAGATGAAGACGAAGATGGATCAGCCACCATTTGAGTCTGTTGAGAGGGGAAGGTTCTTTCAGAATCGCAGGAATCCTAGGGGCACCTTTCAACAAACGACTAACCTCGGACCGCCTTGGGCAATCTTTGGTATAGTGATCCTCATCACAGATGAGACAAGGATACTTGGGTTTGCGTTTAGCTCCTTCCTCGGATGGAGGTTTGGAGGAATCCTGTTTAGGTTGCTTAGACTTATTTTTTTCTTTCCCATTTTTCTTTCCTTTCAAGGCCTTACTCGTCGTGGTGGACTGGACGGTGTTAACCTCGGAAGTACTTCCAGAATTTGAACCACCCTGAGAAGTGTTTTCGTTAGAAGCATTCGATTTTTGCTTCCCAGGGTTGGAGGATGATTTTTTGGATGACGGATTTCCAGAGCCAATAACTCCATCAAGAGATGGCTTTGGTGGAGCCTTGGATGTACCGTGTCTCGGGGCATCAGGCAAATACTCATACAAAGTACCTGACTGAGAGTACACTAAGTCGAGGTACTGAGCACGTGCGATAGCTTTCTGTTCAGTTACGCAAGCTCCCATGGCAATGTCCTGTGCAATCTTAGGGACAAAGGAAGTTGTGAACCAATCGGTGAGGAGCTGATCAGGAATCCAAAACTCGATCAACCGACGACGCCTTCTCCATTCATGTATATGATCAGAGATGTGCATAACCATGTCCTGCTTGAGAGACGTAAGGAGATGGGTCCCGGTTTCGTACCGAATGGGTAACTGAAAATGAGTGAGGAATGCCATAGCCAATGAATTGAAATCTTGAAAAGACCCATGGGTCAATTCAATGTACCATTTAGCAGCGGAGCTAGTGAGAGTCCTTTGGAACAGGTGAAGTCGAACCGAATCATCAAGCCATGAATTGGACGAACACCATAGGTGATAAGTCATTACATGGGCTTGAGGATCCTCTCCAGCTTTGTCGTCGAATTTGGGACAATCGCCGGGTATCTTAGTTGGAATTGGAGGCCATTGTGGATTATGCAAAATGGGATCATTAGTTAACTTCGACACATCAGGCAGTTCCAACGTCGCTAGAAATGGTAGCTGCGGGTTGAAGGACATCTGCGGATATGAGGTTGGGCCAGAGTTCCATCCAGTTGCCGGTTGCCCCCATTGACTTTGTCCGGATGGACCTGGTCTGAAAGGACCTTGTCCATAGGAACTTTGTCCATAAGGGTTATATCCATAGCTAGATGGTCGATTCTGGTTCTGCCCCCAACACCCCATTGGTTACCATACTGGCCGGCAGGAGCAACATTGGGTTGCTGGTAATTTTGATAAGGGGTGGCCTACGGTTGTTGATAATTTTGATACGGGGAAAATTGATTTTGCCCCTGGGGTTGCTGGTATCCATATAGCGGCTAGGCTCCATATTAAGCCTGGGAACCAGGCTGCGTTTGATAAGAAGGTTGGGATTGATACCCACCTTGTGGTTGGAGACTAGTTTGATTCTGGGGCTGGTAACCGGGTTGAGAAGCAGGGACCATCTGCATGCCCGGTTGAGCCGGCTCAGAAAGATATCCTTGCGAAGACTGAGGTTGGGCCATCTGGCTGGAAGGTTATCCTGGCTGGATCTGAGATGGACCTACTTGCCCAGAAGGTTGGACTTGCTGGGCGTTCGATTGTCCTTGCGCAACCGAAGGTTGTCCTTGTAGACCAGATGGCTGACTAGGCTGAGCAGTGGGCTAGCCTTGCTGCATGTAAGGTTGGCCACCTTGCCCAGAAGGGTAGCCTTGCTGGTTTCCGGGTTGTCCTTGCTGCGCGTAAGGTTGTCCAGGATTTCCAGAAGTTTTCCCAAGATGTGTATAAGACGGACCACCAGAGGCCGAAGGTTATCCCTGGTAGGGTTGTCCTTGCGAGCCTCCAGGTTTCCCTGGATAGGTTTGGCCATAATACTGCTGCCCATAATTAGGCTGCGTGTAGGATGGCTGACCTTGGTATGATGGTCCTTGAGATGGCTGCCCTTGACTCGGACGGAACTGGCCACCACCATAACCGGTGGTACCCCAAGCGACATTCAACGGAACTGTACCCTCAACAGCGGGTTCAGCTAGCAAGGAGGTATACAGATAATGATTGACAAGGTCATAATAAGGGCCTTGCCCGCCTGGATTTTGGACAACATGCAAGTACTGAGAATATGTCCCCCTGCTGAAATGGCATCAGAAGAAGGCGGGGCACCGCTTGCAGGATGAGCGACTTTGGCAGCATGTGCTGACTGACCACTACGTGCTGGGCCACGGGATGGGCCGACAATAGTAGTTACAATGGAAGATGCCGTAACGGCACTAGCAACCAGAGTTGATGATGCAACACAAACGGTCGGATTGGTTGGAACTGACGTGATAGCGGTATGGTGAACTTGGGAAACAAAAGGTCCCATAGTGGGAACAATATTATTGTCCCACATAGAAAAGGAACTTGCAGAGCCCATGGCATCCCCCAGAGACCTATAACGCGTTGGCACTGTAATACCGAGAGGTGTAACAGTGTAGGGCGTAGATATGACCGGAGATGTGGCCGGGATGGGAGTCTCAATACTCGACATAACAAGTGTTCCACTCGATACAGGAGATGTGTCTTCCATATCAGAAGAAGCCATTGGGGACGAAACACCAATAGGAGTAGAGGGAAAATCCTCTTCGGAGGGCTCCCAAACAGGGTTCCAAAACAAATCGTAAAGCTCATCCTCTGGAGCACGAGAGTTCAACGGTTGGACACTTGGAATAAAAGGAAAAGTGTCACCACAAACCGGAGTCTCAGGAGCAGCAGAAGAAGGAGACCCTTGGTCACTCGGGACGGGAGACGGGATCGATGGATCCGCCAAGATGATCGAATCAAACAAAAATCCTAGACAGGCTAACGATAAAAAACCCTACTCAAAACTAACGCACACAAGATCTAACAAGGTAAATGTGATCGTGGTCGAATAATTTTTTTAAGACATTAGGACACAACTTGACCTTTTCATGTTTTAAGAGTCGAGAAAAGGACAAAAGATGACTCTAGTCACCTTCGAATATTTAGTGAGCCCAAAGTGACAAATGCTCAATAGAGCCTTTTCTTTTAAGGAGTCCGAAAAGGATCAAAAAGTGACTACTCTGGAGAAACTAGGTAAGGGGTTTACTAGACAATCCGTAAAACTACATATACACCTTAGCAATCATATGAAAGCCAAGGACTTTCCGTATGGCAGTCAATCTTCCCGAATACTGTGTTCGGTGCGTTACGGGCTGTAAGGTGGCAGACACGGATTCCTATGGGTCAAGGATGATAACCTGGTGGAGTCTCCCCATATATACGCGATGGTACGCGGGAGCACAAGTTCGTACTAGACCACAGTTGAGTCACACAAGGAGGAATCACCCAACCTTAATGCGAGAACAAAAGTGACTAGGTTTAACGACACCAGAGCACGTCTCTAGCCTAGACCTCTAGAATGTGAGTGTTATGTTCCAATGCGTTTTTTAAGTTCATTCGATTTATTTTAAAGTTGATCTTGAGTTAAGTTTTGGTTTTCAGGGCCTACCGTATGTAATTTCTCAAAATCCCTAAATGCAATCTATATGCCAAAACATGTCATTTCATTCGATGAATGCTAATTACAAAAGAGGTAGAGAGCTTTCATGCAAACAAAACGATCACAACAACAAAGAGTTTCCCTGATACAGCTAATGCAAATCAAAAACTTTTCTTTAAGATCACTAAACCACTAATCAAAATGTAAAGTCCTAACTTTCATTAACTGTTCCAAAGCAAAAGAGATTTTCTTTTCGATAATGGCAAAATGCACTAAGGAACTTTTGAGAGATAATACTAACAAATTCTAACCAATACACGCACGTTCAGTTCCCCAAAACACAAACCAAATGTCTAAAGAATCAAAAATATCCCAAAGCGAACAATGAGCCGTGTGATCTGGGCTCAAAGTGAGACGAAGCGGAATTCAAGTGAAGACGAAGCAAATCACCTAAATAACACAACGAAATGATTCACGACTAAGAAACAAGTGTAAGGGAGCAAACAAGAGAGTCGACTGGACAACAAAAAGATCGAAACACCTTAGGAAGGCTCGATTCACAAGGCCACTAGATGCCCTAGGGCTAGAAATGCGAAATCGGTGGAAAAGAGCAAACACCCAAAGGGTAGCGATCGAAACCAGTCAAATCACACTCCAACACACTAAAGTAGTCTAGTAAAGGTACTTAGGGCAAAACCAAAGCTCAAAAAATGGAGAACCAAGCAAACTTCAAAAGTTTACAGGCCTGGCGCGACTGTCAGGCTGCAACTAGTGCCTTTCAGGATTGGCGCGGGTTGTCAATGTGCAACTTGCGCCAACTGGCATGAATGTCACGCTATAAACTAGCGCCAGTCGAGTTTTCTATGGAAAATAAAAAACACAAGAGTCAAGGCTAAACCAACAATACCTGAGTACTCTCAAGAGGCAAAAAAAACACAGGTATCCAACCCAGAAAGCAAAACAAGCGGGAGAAACCAAGGAAACAATCAAGGAACGAGGCTAGTCCCAAGTTGTTCAGTTTGCAAACCAAACCGGAGATGGACTGAAGTAGCGTTGATCTACTTTGCTAATGCAAAGCAATAACGTTTCGAAGGCTATCTGGCCAGACTTCAGACTCCATCTAATAGTTTACGAATCAAACAACAAAGACAAGATAAAAACAAGGCAAAGCCAACCTCCCCAGCGGAGTCGCCAAATTGTTGTATAGGTAAATCCCCTCTGCGGACAGAGATGATCCCACTAGCCTAAACGGGGTCTAGCAACAATCGAACAACGATAACACGTAGGTCCCTAATTGCAAAGTAAAGGCCGATGATAAGAGCCTACCTCGAATCCAATGCTTATATTCGCAGAAGGGTCGTCGCTTCCGTTCTTTCGCTTCAGCTGGTCACAATCCTCACGATCTTGGTAAATAGACACCTGCACATACAAAGAAAAAGACAAATACAAGCATAAAATCCAAGTAATGCAACTATGTATCAGTCAGAAATGATACAAATCAAACATCATAATAAAGACACATGAGTGGAACCATAATGATAGTCGTCTATTATTATTGATAATAAAAAAAAAGAGAATACAACCGAGTTCTGATGTCAAATCCTCCTTTGGCTGGGTGAATCAACAACACATGCCTTGCAAAGCTTGTAGGGGATGGGAACAAGCCTCTCTCTCCTTGATCACTTGGACATGGATCTCCTCCTTAAGGATTTAGCCTCATAGGGATGAACAAGACCTCTTGCAAGGTGAGCTTAGAAATTCTCAGACTTTGGGAGCTTGAAAAGTAGAATTACTAACCAAGAATTACCAACTAGCTTGTCAAAGGGGAAAGAACAAGCTTATATAGAGATAGGAGGAGTAGATAAGACCATCCACTTGAATCATGGGATTTTCCTTATCATTAGGAAGCTTCCATGAGACGTGGAGAACTACTTCCCTCCTTGGGAGATACGAAGCCCAACTGAACCAACTAGAACTGGAATTAGTTCATGGATAAGGTGGAAGGAACCTTTGGAAGTTTGATTGTTAAAAACTTTACCCAACTGGGTTGGCGCTAGTGCGACTCTGAGACAGAGCGCCAGCTGGCGCACCCTCTTTGGAGGATTTTCCCCATTGGCGCGAGTAATAAACTGTGGAATAGCGCCAATGGAGAAAGGGCTATATTTTTGGGTATTTTGCAGAAGGTGTCTTCAGGGCACATGGAGTACATACTTTGAGGGATACAAAGCACGTGTTTGCAAGTCATGTCACTTCTCACAGGTCCCAGAATAGGCCCTCCAATGTACGGGAGAAGGGGTAACAGGGACAGTGACAAAATACTGTGTAACACGACTCATTGGAAGAGACCCATAAGTAAATATTTTAATGCTACAAGAAAAATTAATTCGAAAACTTCTACTGATAATGAAATCAATGAGTCAAATGGTCAAAATGAATAATAATGAAGCAGTAGCATTTCTTCATCTAGAAAAAGGAAATCATCTTCTGAATTACAAGGAGAGTTTAGGAAAATCAAACCTCCCAATTTCGATGGTGAAACTGATGAAGAAGCAGAGGCATGAATCCTCAACATGTCTAAATAATTTGAAGTGTACAACTATCCAAATAATATTAAGGAAAGATTGGCCACATATCAATTGACTAGTAAAGCAACTATATGGTGGGAAGAAAATAAAGTTGTTAAGAGAATCAAAAAGAAAGAATTTAAATAGACAAAATTTCCTTTAGCAAATTGCAGAAGTAAATAAGGATTGTTCGATAGTTGTAGACAATATAAATTAATGAGAGGACTATTTACACCTGTAGTATCTTATTGATGAAAAATAGAAAACTCCATATGAAAACGAATTGAAACCCTAGCTACACCAAGCGGCATGACCAACAAAAAAAAAAATGGATAAAATGAATTAGCAAGAAATTTTTCTTGATAATCATTAAAAAACCTAATGCAACCTAAAATTTTGAGAGTCATTGATTCGACAATGAAAGATCCATATCGTCGATGAAGTAAAATATGAATTAAAATCCATGGAAAGTGAATAACTTCCCTTATCAAATTGGAACAATCTAGAAAATCGTTGAAACTGTCTAAAGGGTTGAGTTATAATTCTTAGTCCCATATTGATAATGAAGAATCAAAATCAAATAATCGAATTATGGTTTCCGAAGTAGGAATAAACAAAAAGTTAAGGGATGCAACATATAAAATAATATTTGAGTTGGAATATAATGAGAGCTCTATAATTATAGAGACACTATTCACTTCCTCATAATGTGTTTTCTTGTCAGGCAAAATCGTAACGCCAAAATTTTATATAAAATCCCAAAACTTAAACTAGAAGCAAATGTGTCGAGAATTCTTGCCATGAAGTGTGAAAATATTATATGGTGCAAATTTTTCTTTAAAGGCTATAGTATTTATATATCACTCAAATAAGTGTTGTAATAAATAAATTGTTAGAATCTATATTTATATATATGGAAGATAACATTGAGGAGTCTTACTGTAGACATTTCTATATAAAGAAAAAAGGTATTGTAAGGATCATTAAAAGTGGTATTAGAGTTGTAGTTACAACAATGGGCCTCTCTTCGGTCTTGAAAAACTTAACTACTATACCTATTATGGACATATTGTATTAAAGAACAAAAGAAATAAAAATGGCGAGAAAATTTTATGGTCAAACATCTGTGGGATCACTTAGAGGTGAAGTAGAACATGATATTGAGATGGGAATGGTTGGAAGCAAAACTAATAATGCCGAAGGGAAGAATATTGAATTGTTGCAAGTAATAAGGAATATGAAAACTGATCTAGATGACATTAAAGAAAACCAGGAAAAATTGGTCAAGGCAAGAGAAGACAAAGAATAAATTAACGGGCATCTGTTAAGAAAACTAGGGAAGGAAAAATCCAGTAAAAAGACTCACTGGAAGAGACCCATAAGTAAATATTTTAATGCTACAATAAAAATTAATTCGAAAACTTCTACTGATAATGAAACCAATGAGTCTAATGGTCAAAATGAATAAAAATAAAGCAGTAGCATTTCTTCATCCAGAAAAAGGAAATCATCTTCTGAATTACAAGGAGAGTTTAAAAAAATCTAGCCTCCCAATTTCGATGGTGAAATTGAAGAAGAAGCAGAGGCATGACTCCTCAACATGTCCAAATAATTTGAAGTACAACTATCCAAGTAATATTAAGGAAAGATTGGCCACATACCAATTGACTAGTAAAGAAACTATATGGTGGGAAGAAAATAAAGTTGTTAAGAGAATCAAAAGAAAGAATTTAACCTGGAAATTTCTCAAGAAGGAATTTAAGAAGTACTTAATTGAAAGGTACTTTAATGAAAAGGATATGGAATTTCATGAGTTGAAGCTGAGAAAAATCACTATGGATGATTTTGTTAAGAAATTCATGAGTCTGTTGAGGTATGTTCCTTACTTGAAGGAAGAAAAAGAAAAAATCCAAAGATTTTTCAGTTGTCTACCTTTCTCTTACAAAGAAAGAATTGAATTTGATCAGGCAAAAACAATGGATGAAACTATTAGAAAAGAAAAAATATGTTTCAACAAAAAAAAAACAAAAAGGGGAAAGCTATAAAGGATGGGTGTCTAAGAGACTTGAAAAATTAAGGAGTAAGAAAAAGGGATTTAAAAAGCCCACTTTTACAAAACGTATGCAAGATGGAAATTATAACATAAATTTTAATCAATAGAAAAAATGTTGGACAAAAAGGATGAACTACTGTAAGCAAAAGCTTCAGTGAATCGATAAGACCACCCATAAAATGTTGGGGTTGTGGTGAGAATCACATGTGGAGAGGCTATCCACATAATCCACTAAACAAGAAAACAATGTTAAATCAAATTCAGGAAGCATCAATAGTAATTGATGTAGCCTGTAATATACCAAAGGATCAATGCTGCATTAGATGGAACAGAGGCAGATCACTAGTCAACTATTGTAGAAGTTCAAGGTAAGCTCTTTGACAACAATGTATTTGTGCTTATATATCTATGATCTACCTTAATATATGTCTCACCTACTATAGTTGAAAAATGTAAACCTAGAAAGCAAAAACAACAAAATCCTTGGTTAGTACAACTAGCTAATAGAACCAAAAGAAAAGTGTCTAAAATTAGTAAGAACTGCATTATAGACCTGAATGGAATGTAAAATATACTCAATTTAAACACATTACCATTAGTATCCTATGATGTCCTCATAAGAATGGAATGGTTAGAGAAACATAAAGTGATATTAAACTGTCTAGACAAGTCATTTACCTGTGTTGATGATGGAGGAAAAGTTTGCATGGTTCAAGGAATTCCAAGAAAAATATTTGTCAAGCAAATTTCGTTTGTGCAAATGAAGAAGTATGCTAGGAAGGGTTGCCAATTATTCACTGTTCAAGTGCAATAACTATCTAAAAATGACCAACAACCATCATTAGTTGAATATCATGTATTAGAAGAGTTTGAAGATGTATTTCCCGAAGAAATTCCAAGACTTCCTCCAAGGAGGGATATTGACTTCACAATTGATCTTGTACCTAGTGTTGTTATGGTTTCCAAGGCCTGTATAGAATGAATATACCGAAATTGATGGAATTAAAGATTCAATTATAAGATTTATTGGACAAAAAATACATTTGACCAAATGTGTCTCCTTAGGGAGCACCTGTATTGTTTGTGAAAAAGAAAGATGGAACATTGAGGTTATGTATAAATTATAGATAGTTGAATAAGGTGACCATAAAAAACAAATACCTTGTATGAGGAATAGATGATTTATTTGATTAAGTCAGGGGAGCTTCTATATTTTCAAAGATTGATTTAGAGTCAATATACCATCAAATTAGGATCAAGAATGAAGATATACACAAGATAACTTTCCACACCTGTTATGGAAACTATGAATTTGTGGTGCTTCCATTTTGGTTGACTAATGCACCTGTTACATTCATGTGTCTCATGAATAGTGTGTTAAGTCCATTTTTAGATAATTTTGTTATTGTCTTCATATAGATGATATTCTAGTATACTGAAAGAGTAAGCAAGAATATGACCAACATTTGAAGATGGTTCTCCAAACTCTAAGAGATAATGAACTTTACACTAAATTTATAAAATGTGCTTTCTACTAGAAGAAAATACGTTACATGGGACATGTAATATCAAAAGAGGGAATTCTTATAGATGCTGAAAAGGTAAAATAAATTTGATGGTACACTGACCCGCCAATACTCTGTTCTTCAAAACTTCTGTCTCCAAAAAATTCTTAGCCAGACACAGTGCTTCTAAGTGAGGTTGGAAAATTCAATTTTTGAAGGCCTTTCCCTGGGTATTTTGTTGTGTTTGATGACTCAACAAAAAGTAGACACACGGGGCTACTTGAACTAACAACCAAAGTTTGAAATGGGCTCCTAAAAGTTGAATAAAAACACAATCCTGAACTAGCGTGACCCTTCTATAGGCTGGCGTGACCTTTCTATCTCAGGTGGGACCCTTCTGCTACAGGCGCGACCCACGATGCGACCTTTCTATCTAATGCATGACCCTTTTGCTCCAAGTTCGACCCATGGTGCAATCTTTCCATCTGATGCGCGACCCTTTTGCTCCTGGCACGACCTTTCTGTTTCAGGCGTGACCCACGACACGACCCTTCTGTGGCTGAAGGTTTTTGTTCTCTCGGAGTGATTTCAAGCAAGAAAAAACATAGAAATTCGAGAATTCTTTAGATCTATCATTGAGAAAACATGCAATTAGGAATAGATACTCATAACACTGAGCAGATCTATAGATCAATCTCGTTTGGATGCAAAAGTACCAAAAATACACAATTTATTGTATATCAATCTACATGATTCCACCATTAGACTACAACAGAATGATTTTTCATCAATTGAAGCAAAATATTTCTTGACATGAGATGATATCAGATACACCATGAAACTCCACTGAATCAATTATGAAAAGAAAAATCATAATCAAAAAAATTGTTCTGGCTCTCACTGACGTTATCTATATTCAACTTCTCCCCAAAAAATGAGTTTTTCTCTTTTTTAATGCTCCTCTCTAAATTTGAATTTCTAAAACAACCTAATCCCTATTTAATTAGCCTAACACACACCTAAGCTAACAAACTCTATCACTTCACTCCTAATATGGGCACTTCAATAACTTTTACAAACAAATAAAAATAAGAACATTTAAGAGGTCCAACCCTCTTTAGTAAATAATTTTGACTGGTAAGGTCAAAGGTAATTTATCTCATTTGATGATCCTACATCAGATTCCTGGGGAAGAAAAGAAGGTTCCATCAAGTCTTCAGGATTCACTTTATATTTATTTAACTTTGTTGTTTTCATCCAATTAGCATCTTCAATTGGCTGTCCCTTCCATTAGATTAGATACTGATAATATGTTTGTCCTATTGTTTTCTTTTCTACTCGCTTCTCCAAGACTACTTCCACATCTCTCTTTGCTGTCCTTGGCATCTATTCCTCCAAATTTAGAGTCTGAACTTCCTCATCTGCAGGTTCATCTTGTGATTCTGCCTCTATATCCTTGTAGGGGTACAAATTTGCAACATTAAAGATATGAGATATTCCAATTCCTTCCGGCAGTTCAATCTCATAATCATTTGAGGAAAACTTCCTTAAAATTCTACAGGGTCCTATATTTTTCATTTAAGTCCTTACAGGTAATCTTTCTTTCCTTAGCTAAACCATAAATAAATCACCCACTTGGAATTCCTTTCCTTTGTTTATACTTCCTACTTCTTTCCTGTAAAATTTAATTGACATCTTCCTACAATTTTTGCATTTGTTCTACAAATTCTTCAGCATTGCACTCTTTATCTCTTGTTTTCCCAAATATCTAAGCTTATATACTCCTCTAGGATGCATTCCAAAAACAATCTGAAATGGGCTCATTCCTATACTCCTGTTAGGGGTATCATTGTAATCAAATTCATCTTGAGCAAGCATTAAATCCCATTGTTTTGGATGTTTGTAAACCAAGCTTCTTAATATGTCTCCCAAGCTCCTATTCACCACTTCAGTTTTCCCATCCGTTTGAGGGTGATAGGCTGAACTAAAGCTAAGGTTTGTACCTAAATTCTTCTATAGAGTCCTCCAAAAGTGTCCCACGAACTTAGTATCTCTGTTTGAAACAATACTTACAGGCAGCCCATGTAACCTTACAATTTATGAGAAAAACAAATTAGCAATATGAGTTGCATCACTAGTTTTCTTACAAGTAATGAAATGGGCCATTTTTGAAAATCTATCCAAAATAACATAGATAGAGTCATATCCTCTTTGAGTCTTTGGAAAACCTAAAACAAAACCCGTGCTGATAGCATCCAAGCAAGGAAAATTTTAAGGATGAAAACTTATCTTAATGTTTACAAACATTGGCGAATCTCAGTACTCCCTAATATGTAAACTATAAAAAAGTTATTGATATATATGTAAAATTATTGAAATTTATAATGATTTTATATATAGTCTCTATATAAATTTGGCGATTTTTAAGGTAAAATAATTTTATACTGTAAAATTTGGGTGAATCATGTTTAGAAAAATTGGAAATTGGTGAATCTATTTTTTGGAAAAATCATGGAAAATTAGCCCACCTGCAAATATTAGCCCCTAAAATTTTCCATGATCCCAAGGCCTATTTGGTATTGGCAATGGCTGATATAACCCAATATTTTGGCTCCTTCCTTTGGCATGTTGACAAATCCTACATTTCTCAACAAACGTTTTGACATCAGTTTGCATTTTTGGCCAATAATAAAAAACATTCACTTGAGCGAATGTCTTATCTTGCCCAAAATGTTGAGACAATCCTCCACTATGGTTTTCTTTAATCAAATTTTCCCTCATCAACCATTTAGGAATACAAAGTTTATTGTTTTTGACTAGCAAACCTCCTTGAATTAGGTATTCTAACCATTGGCTTCTATTATGAATCACGGGATTATGAACAACTGCATATATTTCTTTAAAATCTGTATCTTCTTTGTACATGTTAATCATTTCTTCAAATCCCGAAACACCAATATTCAACTCCTGCATAACCAAATTCACTCAGCTCAAAGCATCAACAACTTTATTTGACTTACTGCTTGTGTGCTTAATTACAAAGGTGAAACTTTGTAAGTACTCCACCCACTTAGCGTGATTTTGGCCAAACTTTGGTTGATTATTTATGAACTGTAGTGCATGATTATCAAAATACAAAATAAATTATTTTGGCAACACATAATGCCTCCATTTCTTTAAAGCTTGAATAAAAACATAAAACTCTTTTTCATAGGATGAGTACTTCTGCTTGGCCTCATTCCAATTTTCAATGAAATAAGCTATAGGTCTCTGCTCTTGACTCAGTACAACTCAAATTTCTACCCAACTAGAATTAGTCTCAACTTGGAAAGTTTTATCAAATATTGGTAGGGCTAAAATAGGTCTTTTAGTAATTTTCTTTTTCAACAGTTTGAAGTTCTGGACTGCTGCCTCTGTCCACTTAAATGGTTGTTTGTTTTCCTTTATTGCTTCAACTATCAGTGCACATATCTGAGTAAGGCTTCTTATAAGCTTTCTATAAAAACTTGCTAGACCATGAAAACCTCTTACCTCAAATACGCTCCTTGGAGTTGGCCAATTCCAAATTGTTTGTATCTTTTCTGGGTCCATCTTCAAGCATTCTTCTGAGACTACAAATCCTAGGTAAATGAGCTCTTTCTTCATAAAACTGCACTTCTTCAAATTTATCAGCAACTTCTCTTTTTGTAAAGTATTTAAAACCAACTTAAGATGCTCCAAATGCTCTTCTTTACTCTGATTGAAAATTAGAATATCATCAAGATAAACTATCATGAATTTTTCAGCATATTCTTTTAACACCTCATTCATCAGTCTCATAAATGTACTTGATGCATTAGTGAGTCCAAAAGGCATAACTAACAATTCATCCCCCTCTCTGCTCCTTATTTGATGGTATCCACTCTTCAAATCTATCTTAGAAAAATACTTTGACCCACTCAAGCAATCCATCAAATCATCCATATGTGGTAAGGGCAATCTATACCTGATAGTAATCTCATTTATTTCTTTGGAATCAATGCACATGCACCATTCACCATCCTTCTTGAGGCTAAGCACTGTTGGTACTGCACACAGACTTAGGCTCTCCTTTATCAGTCCTTTATCCAACAACTCCTACACCTGTCTCCCAACTTCTTCATTTTCCTGAGGAGTTAGTCTATATACTGCTTTGTATGGTAAACTCGCACCAGGTATTAAATCTATGTGATGGTTGATACTTCTAATTGATGGCAATACAGTTGGCAATTCATTATCAATAATGTCAACATAATCATTTAGTAGATTTTTAATTTCCACAAGAAAATTATCTAAATTAGTAGAAGCAAAATTAACTTGGGTTTACCCACAACAATAAAATGCATTTCTTTCTCCTTCTTGACTTCTCACAGCAATTATTTTCCACTAATCATCAAAAAAATTTCCCCAACCATTCCTTTGTCCGCTCCATCATTCAAAGGTAACAATGTATGCTTCTTCCCATCCTTCTCTAAGGTATATGTGTTCATCCTACCATCATGAATAACTTTCCTATCAAAATTCCAAGGTCTCCCCAACATTATATGGCACACATCCATTGGCATTACATCATAGGATATCACATATTTATATGTACAAATCTATATATCTACCTGGCAATGTTCTGTCAAAAAGAGCTAATGTCCTCTCTGCAACCATGACACTTTGTAGGGAGTAGGGTGTACCATCCTAACCAAATCCAATTTCTCCACCGTCTCTGTAGAAACAAGATTGTTAGTGTTCCCACTATCAATCACAACCTTACAACATTTCTCTTTAGACTTGCACACAGTCCTGAATATATTTTTCCTTTGAGCTGGTTCATTGGCTTCTTTTTCTACCTTTAGCAATACTTTTTTTAACAATAAAGAGTCTCCCACCTCAGGTGGCTCTTCTTTCCCAATTACCTGAGGGCTTTCTTCTTTTGTCTCAGCTATATTTACATTCATTGGATTTGTTGGTTTATTTTGAGGGCTTTCCCATGACCCATGTCCTAATTCTCCACATGTATAACACCAAATTTTCCTTCCTCGACTTCTACCTCTGGATCCAAATATTCCTCTACCACAGTATCCTCTCTATGGTGGTTGATTACTTGTCCCTCTTGTTTCATTCTGAGAGTTTTGGAATCTTGGTTTGGAAGCTCCTCTTCGACTTGCTGGATTTTTACCTCTGTTCTTCTGACTTTGCTTCCTCAACAATTTCTCCCCTGCCTTCAAAGCTACTTGATAGGCACCATCAATTGTATTTAGACTTAGCAGACTAATTTCATATTGTATATCATATCTCAATCCGTTAATATATATGGCTACTTTTTCCATGTCATCTTTAGCATGTCCTGGTCTAATGCTCAACTTATAAAACTCCTCTATGTACTCTCCAACAATCATCCCTTTCTGTCTTAAGTTTTGTAAATGTATGGAAATGTTTTATTGGTAATCCTTGGGCATAAATTTACCTTTCAATTTGCTCACCATGTTATCCCACTACTTAATCTTTAGTTTTCCCTTCCTTTCTTTGGATATTTGTAGCTCATCCCACCATATGACTGCATGGCCCTTCACTTTGGTAGCTGCGAATTTCACCTTCTTTTTATCTTCAACCTATTCATAGTCAAATTACTTATCTAATGCACTAATCCAATCCATCAACTCTTCCACATTAAGGTTTCCTTCATACAAAGGTATTTCTACCTTCGCTCTTCCACTTTATTTTGCCAACATCTTGAAAACTTTGGTTGTTTCACTTTCTTCCCCTTCTTCTTCCTCAAAAGATTCTTCTTCAGCACTGACATCTCCCTCATTAAGGAATCTCCTTTAGGCAATTTCCATCGCCTTCATTCGTGTGTGAAGATGTCTAATTTCTTCAAGCAGTACTGCATTAGCTACAGGTCTTCCCCGACCTATGCTAGCTCCTTCTCTCCTAGGTGGCATATTTGTTGAAGTTCCGAGAAAAATACTCTAAACCTTGCTATGATACCAAATCATGGCAGATTGACCCACCAATAATATGTTCTTTAAAACTTATATCTCCAAAAACTTCTTAAACAGACACAGTGCTTCTGAGTGAGGTTGGAAAATTCAATTTTTTGAGGCCTTTCCCTGGTTATTTTGTCGAGTTTGATGACTCAACAGAAAGTAGACATATAGGGTTACTTTACCCAGCAATCAACGTTAGAAATGGGCTCCTAAAAGTTGATCAAAAACACAATCCTGAACCGGCACGACCCTTCTGTAGGCTGGCGTGACCTTTTTATCTGAGGCATGACCCTTATGCTACAGGCGTGACCCACAGCGCGACCTTTCTGTCTAATGCACGACCCTTCTGCTACAGGCACAACCCACGGTCACAACCTTTCTGTCTGATGCATGACCCTTTTTCTCCAGGCGCGACCCATGGCACGACCTTTTTGTTTGATGTGTGACCCTTTTGCTCTTGGCATGACCTTTCTGTTCCAGGCACCACCCATGGCACAACCTTTCTTTTTGATGTGTGACCCTTTTGCTCCTAGCGAGACCTTTCTATTCCAAGCGTGACCCACGACGCACCCCTTCTGTGACTAAAGGTTTTTGTTTTCTCGGAGCAATTTCAAGCAAGAAAAAACATAGAAATTCAAAAATTCGTTAGATCTATCATTGAGAAAACATGCAATTAGGAATAAATACTCATAGCATTGAGCAGATCTATATATCAATCTCGTTTGGATGCAAAATTCCCAAAAATACACAATTTACTGGATATCAATCTACATGATTCCACCATTAAACTACAACAGAATGATTTTTCATCAATTGAAGCAAACAATTTATTGACATAAGATGGTATCAAATACACCATGGAACTCCACTAAATCAATTTTGAAAAGAAAAATCATAATCAGAAAAATTGTTCTGGCCCTTACTGACCTGATCTACATTCAACTTCTCTCCAAAAAATGAGTTTTTCTCTTTTTTTTTTTAATGCTCCTCTCTAAATTCGAATTTCTCAAACAAACTAATCCCTATTTAATTAGTCTAACACACACCTAAGCTAACAAACTCTATCACTTCACTCCTAATCTGTGCACTCCAATAAATTCTACAAACAAATAAAAAATAAGAACATTTAAGAGGTCTAACCTTCTTTAGTAAATAAATTTGATCGGTCAGGTCAAAGGTAATTTATCTCATTTGATGCTTCTGCATCAAAATTTTGGAGTGGCCAACACCCAAGAATGTGGAAGAGGTTAGATCCTTTATGGGCATCACAGGCTATTATAGAAGGATTCTCTAAACTTTCTTATCTAATCACTAATCTACAAAAGAAGGGAATCAAGTTTGAGTGGAGTCCAAAGTGTCAAGCTAGTTTTGACAAGCTCAAACAACTCTCATTTTAAAACTGGTTGATCCCAATAGGGAATTCATGGTGTGCACAGATGCACGCTAGGAAGGATTGGGAGGAGTTTTAATGCAGGATGACCATTTCATTTGTTATGAATATAGAAAATTGAAGGAACGCGGGAAAAACTATGCTACACATGATTTGGAATTAGCAACAATAATTCATTCATTTAAAATGTGGAGACACGATTTGATATGGAGAAAATTTTAGTTAAGGACAAAAAATGTGAGTCTTAAATATCTATTTGATTAGCCTAATTTGAATGCTAGAGAATCCATATGGTTAGCATTCATTAGTGAGTATGATTTTGAGATTTTACACATCAAAGGGAAGGAGAACAAGATAGTTGATGCTTTAAGTAGAAAGCTTAACCAGATTTGTGTTGCAACAACAATTAGTTGGTCAACAAATTTAGTTGAGAAAGTCAAAGCAGTTACAAATTCAGAATTAGAGTATGTGAAAATTAAAGAGAAACTACAAAAAACTGAAAATTTGAGAGAAAAAGAATATGATTTTCAATTAACATCGAAGATTTATTGTTGTTTAAAGGCAGAATTTACATACCAAATGAAGTAAATATGATTTTTTATTAGATGAGCTGCATAAAAGACCAACAGTTAGTCACCCTGGTTATAAAATGTGGATTACAGTGTTGAGGAAGGATTTTTATTTGCTAAACATGAAAAATGAGGCAATTAAATATGTGGCAAGATGTCTTGAATGCTAACAATTTAACGCATCTCATCAACATCCTGCTAATTTATTACAACCATTTCCATTTCCTAAATGGAAATGGAAGACCATCTCAATATATTTTATTATTGGACTACCAAGAAGTAGAAAACAACATCATGCTATTATGGTTGTAGTTGACAAACTTAGCAAGGAAACACACTTCATTCTAGTCAAATCCCCTTTTAAGGCCATAAACATTGCACAATTTTTTATGAGGGATATTTTCAAACTTCATGGGGTACTTGAGGTTGTAATTTCAGACAGAGAGGCTAAGTTCACATCCAAATTTTGGAAGGGCTTATTTCAAAACATGGGAATGAAATTAAACTTTAGCACATCCTATCATCCTCAAACTGATGGTTAAACAGAAAGGACCAATAGGAGATTGGAGGATATGCTAAGGATGTATGTGAAGGAAAAACAAACTAAATGGGAGGATTACTTACATTTAGTTGAATCTTCCTATAACAATGGATATCAAATTTCTTTAAAAATGAGTCCATTTGAAGTCATGTATGGGAGAAGATGAAAGGTACCATTGAGTTGGGATCACCCTGAAGAAAAATTGATACTAGGACCTGACATGCTAAGGGAATTGGAAGAGATAGTCAAACAAAACTTGAAACATCCCAAGATCGTCATAAGAGTTATGCAGATTTGAAGAGAACTCATAAATAATTCAATGTGGGATAACATGTATACCTTAAATTCAAACCTAAGAAAAGTACACTCAGGATTAACAGTTGTGCTAAGCTATCTCCAAGATATTGTGGACCCTTTGAAGTGTTAACCAGAGTTGGACCCATTGCTTACCAAGTAGCCCTACCATTCAACATTAAGATTCATAATGTGTTTCATGTTTCATTATTAAAGAAATATGTATAGGATCATTTTCATGTGATTGATTGACATGTTATACAGGTGGAACCAGAGGGAGAGTTCCTAGAAAAACCACTGCATATTCTATACTAGAGGGTGGTTACCCTACAGAATAGAGAAGTGATGCAGTTGATGGTTCAATGGAAACATTTCACTTGAGAAGAAGCAACCTGGGAATCAGAGGATGCTTTTAAGGAATCTTATCCTTCTATGGTTTAGATTCTAAAATGGTTTTCAAAAGAAATAGCTGGTTGACACACCGGGAAGGTGTCAAATTTAAGTGGGAGAGGATGTGATAACTCTCAACTTAAAGAGCTTATTGTAATTATATGTATATAAGTTTAATTTATATTTATTATGATACATTAAAGAGACAAATATATATTTAATTATCAGTAATTTACTAATAATAATTAATGTACAATTGTTTTTGTAAAGATGCATTTATGATTTATTTTTATGAATATAAGAAAAACTAGGAAATTAATGGTTGAAGTACAAATGGCTGAAAGAGGAAAAAGGCTACTATTATTTTAGAAATTATTTTATCCATCAACAAGTCCTAGACATCTAATTTGGGTGATTATATTTATTTATGAAATTATTTTATTGGCCAATTTAATGTTTCTTAGAAGACAGGGGGCCATCTTCAGAAGTGGGAAACAAGAGCTCATAAATGAGAAAATAACCACCTACCACTTATTGATAAGGTGGAGGTAGTTAATAACCACCCAAAGAATGGTAGATGGATATATCTCTAAAATTTATGACTTTTGTCTCATAATTTTTTGGAAGAAAATTAGAGAGACTAAAGAGAAGCAGAAGAAGGCTATAAATAATTGTAGGCATAGTTGCTTTGGGGGACTAGTAGAGGTTGTGTCAAGGTTGGGAGAAGCCAAGTACTTAAACCTCTATATTCCCAAAAGCAGTTACAAGTCGATGTTTCTAACATTTTTTTTGTATTTTTATTTTTATATTTTTATATTTACATGCAAAATGTTTATTTTGTTCAGTTTGTTTAGAATGGAATTTATTCTGGTTGAATAGTAGTACTTTAAATTGAATATATGTTTATAAAAAAATATTTTCTTTCTTACGCTTTGCCTTTATATCAAAATGGCAACTCCACTGGGGAGTACATAACCCTTCAAATCTCCTTTTGTTTTTGGTCTCATTTAGTAACTTTGGCCAACCTCTTAGTGATCCATAAGTTTGATTGATTGTGGATCCACATTCTGAGTGGTGTGTGTTTTAGAGTGTCAAATATAGGTCTCTTTTCAATTTTTTTTTGCTTATTCCTAATGTTTTCTCACATAGTGCCCTTTTTCTTGAGAAATAGAGCGCTGTCAGCGCGGATTTTCTGATTACAACCGCGCTAAAGACCCCGTCAGTGCGGATTTTGACCATTACAATAGCATTGGTCCAAAAATGAGATTTTTTAGTATTTTTGATAGAATATCTTTAATGTCTTTATTTCCAAAGTCTTTCTCTTACTATGTGTGCATAGAATTTTGACTTATTGTTGTTAGAGTTTTTGTGGTTTGCAAAAGTTTGTTCCATGTTTAAGTAGTGAAAATGAACTTTGGTTGAATCTTTAGTCCTTTGGGTAATCAAATTTACTATTTTTCTGCTTGCATATGTTACTGATTTGCTATATGATAAGCATTTTTAGTTCTTTTGGAAACCATAAAGAAATTTCGTTCATATTTGCTAAGCCTTCATCTCAAAATTGATAATTACTTCTAGAAATTGCATTAGATTACATTGCATTGGAAAGTTGTTTTTGAGATTGTCATTGAGCATAGATTACATTTCTTGGTGTTGAACACTGATAGGTGAATCTTCATTCATTTGAAAAGAAAAGAAAAAATCATGTAGGTGAATTTTAGTAAATTAAAATTCATTTACTTTTTTATTGTTGCATTGGAATTGTGGAATTGAAAGATCTAGTTAGGAAGCTATCGTTGGTTACATATTTGATTGTTGCATCAATGTTTGAACTTCTTCCCTACACTAGATAAATTTCAATGAAAATGAAAAATTCCTTTTTTCATATTAGTTGCATCATATGTGTGTTCAGGTGACATCGAGTTTTGAGCCTTGAAATAAAAACATAATTCAAGATCAACTTTAAAATTCATCTCAATTAACCTAAGGAGCATTTGGAACATTAATGCAAACATCTAGAGGTCTAGGCTAGAGACGTGTTTCAGTGTCATTAAACGTAGGAGATGTCATTATTTTTTAGCGTTGTATCCCGGTGGTGAAATCCTGTTCCACGTACGTAAGTGTATAGGATTGTTATTCATGTAACTTTGGGTATATCAGGTGACACTCCACACATGAAAAGTATATGAGAACGCTCTCATCAAATGGTTACGCATTAGATAACACTACTACAAACTGCATTCCCACGTATCGTCGAGTATATTTTGGGATTCCCCTATAGGTTTCTATCTATCCATAAGTGACTGAGTTTGTCGCTTTGTATACCGTGATACGCCGAACACACCGTTCGAGGAGATTGGATGTCGTATGTTAATTCCTTGGTTTGTGAAGGTGTTTATTATAGTTCACCATTGCTTGGTGAACCATTTTTCCTAGTTACCCCTCTTTGTTTTTGTTTGTGTCTTTAATTTCTAAAATCAATTAATGGAATGCGAAACAACATCCTCTCCATGGAACAACTTTTTAGTAGATCTTAGGCTAGGACTAATGGCAACAGTTCCCGAGTACACCATTTAAGGAAACCCCTCTGATGGGAATCTTGGTCCTTTTCCTTCTTTTGGAAATATTGGTGCTCCTTATATGGCAATGTTCTCCCTTCTCGTATTTACCGTTTGTTTGTCAGTTTGGTTATTTTTGACCCTAAATGGTTATGAATGTCCAAACTGCTTCTCAATAGAGTTCTTCTCCACTTAAACAATATCAACCTCTAGTTGATCCTAAAGTTGACTCTTTGCCTTATTCGCTTGTTTGGTCTCCTTCCTCTTCGTCTGGTGAAAGCCTACAAGTTAGTAACTGGGTGGATAAGAAGAAGAAGAAAAGGAATATTAAGAAGAAGAAAAATAAGAAGGGGGACAACCAAGCCGTCGCTTCTATGAATGCAACTAGTATGGAGAAACCTTCCAATCAGCCCCACAAAGTTAAATTCCCTTGCATGCTTTGTAAGGGTGACCACCTTCTTAGAGATTTTCCTGGTATTCCCAAGGTATTAGAAGTGTGGTCCACAAGCTCACATCAGCCTTTGTCATCAGCCTCTGGAGATCATGCTGGCGATAAACCCTCAACTAGTGATCGTAAGGTCCATGGGAAAAGGGGTAAAGTCAAATTTCCCTATAGGTTATGTGAAGGGCATAATCCTATTCACCTTTGTCCTTATATGGGTGAAGCCTCAAAAGTTTTGGACAACCTTACAACTTCTCAGCCTCATCTTCCGATTGGTTATCGAAACATTTCCCTTGATCCTCCACTAGTTGATGAAGTGATTGATCATAATTCATCCCTAGACAATCCCTCTCTCCCTTAATATGAATCCCATGAGCCCATTCCTGAACAACCATTGGTTGAGAAAAAGGTTGACTTGATTCCACCTTCAATTGATCGTACCATTCTCGTAGAGAGTGAACTTCATACTGCTCATATTGTTCTTGTTTCTTTAGATTCCAATGAATTGGAGGGAAATCCTCCTATTCCCACAGTACTAGGGGGCGATCCTCCTGTTCCCATAACGCAAGGGGGTAGTCCTCCCATTCCCATGGCACCCCCTCCAAGTAGTATGGTCATTTCCTTTGATTGGAGTTGACTGGCAAGATATCGTCTTCCTTCTTACATGCACTTTCAAATCATAGTACATGCTTATAATATACCTATACTTGGCACAATCATCGATGAAGGGACATTGGTTATTATTCTATCCTCAACTACTTGGAATGATTTAGGTTCTCCATGGCTTGTGCCTGTTACCCAGAATCTTTTGGATTTTAACAGAGGAACCAGTCAACCATTAGGATCCTTCCTAAGTTGCCTATTACTTTGGGAGGAAAAATTGTCTATATCGATGTGATGGCTGTCCAAGGCCCTTTGGATTTTAATTTACTCCTTGGCCATGACTATGTTTATATCGTGGGAGCTCTTTTCTTTTCTCTCTTTCGTGTCATATGTTTCCCGCATGAAGGAAGAATTGTGACCATTGATCAACTTTCATTCGTTGGTCCTAATTTGACTCCCAATCAACCATATTCCTAAATGGTCCTCGTATGCAAGTGGTATCACCCCTACCACATGTTAATTATGTGGAAACCCATTCCATGCCTGTGTTTATTGATGATCTAATGAGTGATATAATGCATCATGTACTAGGGGCATTGGAGCATGATCTTTCCTTTAGATCGCTTGACATGTATCCCTTCTAGGGTGTTGTTCTCCCATCTAATGAGAACCTCTTGGAAGCCATGGCCTCTAGTTTTTTGGAGCAAAATTCCTTTTCTTATGTCAAGCTCCTTAAAAATGAATCAAGGTTCTTAGAGCAGAGTCCCTTGTCTTATGTCAAGCTGCTTGGGAAAAATTGAAATAAGGTGTCATGAGCATGGTTATTTTCCTGTGTCAATCTTGCTAAAAAATGAAACAAATTCGCTTCCAATTCTAGCCTTTGATTAGATCTCATAAATTCCCAGTCAAGTCTTTCACTTGATCTTGTAAATGAACTTTCATTCCATCCACCTATCAATAACCAGTTGTCTGATTAGGTCAATGAAATGAATCTTGGGGTGAATGTACCTCGAATTGAGTGATTATGCTGGGTGAATGCAAACTTATTCCAAGCATAGTTTTTCTTTGTTTCAGGCTTGTGTAAAAATGAAACAAAATACAAGCATAGTTTTTTCTCATGTTTCAAGCTTGTGTAAAAATGAAACTAATCTCAAGCATAGTTTGTTTCCATTTCAAGCTTGTGTAAAAATGAAACCAAATCCAAGCATATTTTTTCTCATTTTTCAAGCTTGTGAAAAAATGAAACCATCTTCAAGTATCCTGAAACGTAGTTTCCCATGTTTCAATCTTGTGTAAAAATGAAACCATTCCCACTTTACCTCTTGTGATTGTTATTTTTATCAGCATGTTTGTTCTAGATGAGCCTTGGTTTTTTCATTCCACCATCACCATCTCTTGGCCGATCATACACTTTCACTTGGTTATTTTGCCCTTGCCTGGGAGACATCTACAATGAGTGGTCTTATTATCTAGCCTCTTGACCTTTACATGTTTTGAGCAAGTTCCATCATCATTGAAACCAGTTGCTATCCTTTTATACCACTCGTTCCTCCAGGTGGAGCCCTCTTTCAACTCTTTTCAAACTCCAAAAATATGAAAAGATTGCTGAGAACTTGTCTTTTTGAACTCGTTAAAGTAATTGAAAAGATGTCTACTCAGTATAATTTTAACCCTTTTCCAAACTAAGATAGACTAGTTTACGAAAAAAGAATACCTTAGTCAAACGTGGCTAAGAGGTTTGCTTGGATAATGTTTTCTACCTTTTCGGATTTGAGAGACTATATACAAAAAGGGATATCTGGATTTTTTTTCTTTCCATTTTTTCAAACTCTCTAAACATGGAAAAGACGCCGAGTTGCCACTCCGTAGGAATCATAAAACTTAAACGACGAAGGACGTGTCACCATGACAAGAGAGAGCTATTCCTTCCTAGGGCTCATTAAAAATACTATGAGGGATTCATCCGAAGGATGAACCTACATGAGAAGCATATGGTATCCTATTCAAGCTTGAGATTATAAATAAAGAAGTACTTTCTAGGAACAGTGGGGGAAAATGGAAAGAAAAATTTATCCTGTATTTGTATGAAAGGGAGTATGTCGTTCTTGAACATGACACTTATCTATATCTCGTGTCAAGTTTAGGGAATCCACACTTTGTCACTTGGCTTACCTAGTTTGGGAAATCCAATTGCCTCTCATTTGATTATATCCTATTGTCACTACGACCTCTGATCTTATTTCAAGTCAAATGCTGCCAAATTTCAGAGTCGTGTTACCGATATGTTCAAGAGAAGTTCTACTTGAAAGTTCAAACCACTTATAGCTCGTTTGTTTGCATCAATCTTGAGTAATTCTTGCCAAATTTGCTAAATCCTATGTTTCATGTCGATGATGTGTGAAACATTATGACCCTCCTTTGACGGATCACTTCCTGTCAAATCCAACTCATTATCAAGGAAGATGATCTAGAAACTCAGTTTCAGTTCCTTGGAGATTGCATGCATCAATGGGAGGTTCTTCGCATTCGACAATAGGTTCACATGACCCTCAATCGAATGATTCTACAATTATTCGACTTCAGCTTCATTGTTCACACTTGTGGATTGTGTTGTTGTACCTTGAGAGCCATCATCCTCATTGGCGGTTTCTCTCTTGCCTGTTAATGGTTTACGTCATTTGCCAGTAATCAGGTGGTTTCTACCATGTTCAACTAAAATCCATTTATTTTCATGGTGAGATTCATACTTTGGTTGGATTGAGACAAAGATGAAGACCCTGAGTTTCGTTTGATAAATCCAGGTTGCATGGAGTTATTAAGTATTCATGATTGTAAACATGATCCTTTCTATACATATGGATGCTTCCATGTCGTGGATCCATGTATTGTTAGATGATTACACTTATAGCATACTTACATCATAGATTCCAAATATATTGTATTATGTGTGATTTGCAGGTCTCCTGACGGTGGTTCTCTAGGTCCTTGCCTTTGCTTGTAAAGCACTTAAACCGTCACTTATCATTCTGCCTTCATGCTTTAGGGGGAATCTGTTACACAATATTTTGTCACACTCCTAGTCTCGTATCCTGAAGTGTTGAACTTTGTGTTGTCAATGTCGCAAGTGTCTCAAAGTGATGAAATCTATAAAAAGCAATGTATTCACCATGAAACATGTTTGGAACATCCCTGAAGAAAAAGAAGAAAATTGGCCTTGAAAGCATTATGAAGAGCTTGTCAAAAACCTTGTTTTGCAAGCCCATAACTACTTATATAAGGAAAATCCACACTGGTAAACTCTGGCATTACACATTTCTAGTGCGGTGAGTGCTACTTTTATCAGGAAAATCTGCGTTGGTCTCTTTAGGATTTTTTTCCAAAAACGAAAGAGAAGATTCTCTTACTAGAAGGCTTGAGAATGGCGATATGGTTTCAGGTAAATGAAGATTGGAATGAGACCTCCCATTCTTGGCCCTTGATCCTATTTCCATGGATTTCTCCCTTAAGATGTGGAACTCCTCCCTCTTTTCATGGATCCTCAACTCCCTCTCCTTCCCTATAAATGAATTTCCCACCATCCACTGATGGTTGGCCGTTGGTTGGTTGGTTTCCATCCTAGTGATGAATTGTGCCCAAATGCTACCCATTTGCAAAGGAAAAAAGGCGTTTAAAGGCTAAGGCTTTGACTTGGAATCTCACTTTAAGGAGGCTTCCAACATTAAGGCTTCATTGGTTGTAATTATCCTTTTTTCATTTATTAATACTACAACATATGTTTTCTTTCCATAAATGCGTCAATTATTGTCCATTTATTGTAATGCTCCTTAATATGTTATATAATGTATTAGAAAATGTTATGCTTTGCATAGTTTTGTCGTCTCCACTTGATCTTTCTTGCAGGAACTCATCTACACCAGTGAAAATGAGTTTGTGAGTTTGGAAGACAAAGAGTGAAGGTCAACAACAAGGGTAATGTCATTTGAGAGATGTAGGAGATCTATCCTCCTTTGCGTTTTCTAGTATGAATTAGGAAATATTCCATGTAACTGTCTTATGTATTTGCGAGATCCTTGCATAGGACTAAAGGGATCATCTCTGTCTGTAGAAAGGATTTCCTGTGCAACATCTAGATGGAGAACCGACTTTTAAGATCAAGAATGATGATATACATAACTTGACACATAATTTCTTTTCGATGGTAATTTATTTGGTGTAACGAGTCTAAGGTCAAGGTAGTTCTATCTTCATGTTTGAAAGAATGGTTATTCTACTATTTTCACTCTATTGGAAAGTCAAGAGGCAGTGTAATGGATTCGAGAGATACCATGGAACAAATAAATTCACCTTGTTTAAATGAGAGAGTATAAAAAATCTCAAAATCAAAAGGGTTGGGAAAGGTATTCTCAATTATTGATTTATATAGTCCATGTGAGGATTAAAAACTCTTTTAATATGTTTTCAAATGGATGTGTTGCTTAAAGGATGAAATTATAATTCTAAGAAGTCCTAAATATTATATTAAAAAGTTGAAGGAACTTGATGGACAGGTCCAAGGCCTTAGCCTTTGGCGGAATATTGCCAACAGTTTTTTTAAAGATGTGGGGCTTTCAATATTTATGATGTGGAACCGCCAAAACTAATTCAAACTTGGAGGACTATAGAAGTGGTAAAAACGATGTTTTAAAAGACTATATAGATTTATATTTACAAAAACAATCATGGATAAAGTGGGAGATAGAAATCCTAGGAGGTGAAGGATGCTCATTGAACCATCTTTATATGTTTCTTTAATTGGAAAAAGAATATAAAAAACCTCTCAAGGTATTTAAGTTAAATTGTATGTGGTTAGAGGCGGAAGGATTTAGAAATTTGGTGTCTATGAGTTGAATAATTTTGATATAATGTTTAGGAAATCAACAATCTTCCAATTTGTAGAGTATTTGAAAAGAGCGAACAAAACAAGTAGCTAGGTGGGAAAAGGGAAAATACCAAATAAATGAGAAAGAATTAAAGGAAATAGAGGATCTAATAAAAGCCTTGTTTGAAGAAAATAAAGAGGGTATATTTACAAAGAGAGAGAGAAAAAAAAGGTTTCGAATAAGTTAAAAATAAGTGAGTCGAACAAGAAGAAATAAAATGGAGGCTAAAAAGTAGAGCCATATGATTGGCAGAAGGAGACAAAAACATGAAATTCTTTCAAAATTGTACAAAAAAGAGCAAAAATATGAATAATTTTTTGGAGATATGGAAACAAATTGGGACCAAAATTTGAGCTTTTAAGGAAATATTAGAGTAAGAAGTGAAAAAAGTTAAAGTAATTTTCTAAAAACCTCTTGGAACTAATATATCAAAGTTTATAAAAGTGGTTCCTTACTTCCTCTGGTTAATTGAGAAGGAACAAAATGAGGATCTAGAAGTAGAGATAACAAGATGTTAACCAAAAATAGTTATGTGTTCCTTAAAATAAAATAAAAAAACTAGGCTCGAATTAGTGGATTGTAGAATTTTACTTAGGGTTCTAGGAGATAATTACTTAGGGCAATAAAAGAGTCAAGAAGATTAGATAAATTATACGAGCTCCAAATGCTACTCTTATAGATTTAGTTTTGAAGAAGAATGATCTGGAATCATTTCAGGATATAAGCTTGTTTCCTTATGCAACTATGTGTATAAAATTATAACCAAGCTCTTGTAATTTTACATAAGAGACAAATTCTTGAGGCATTGATAGTAACAAAAGAAAGTTTAGACAATATAAGAGAAAAAATTTGTTTGAAATGGTGATGAAATTGTATCTAGCAAAAACTTATGATAAAGTTAGTTGGATTTATCTCAAATTGATAATGCTACAAATTGGGACGAGAGGTTTGGAATTTACTTCGATAATAGGGTGCCTTGCATTAGCTTCAGTTTTAATTACAATCAATGGGTTTGCTTCTATATTTCTCTATACTACAATGGGCCTCAAGAAGCATTGCTAAATATCTCCATTTCTAGTATCGTTGGTGGCTAAAGGATTAAGTAGAGCAATGACAACCAGTAGAAGAGCAAGTTTGGGCAAAAGAATTAACATGGCTAACTCTCTCTCATTTATTATTCATAGATGATGTTATCTTTGTTGGAGTAATCAAGCGAGGTAGAGAAGTATAAGTGAATTTTGGAGTTGTATAACAAAATCACATGTATGGATGTGAATGTACATAAGTATTCCATATCATTCAAAGGGTTTAGACTATAAGCCAAATGGTCATATCCAAAAGTATTATTTTTAAAATTTGTGGTTCAAATATTTAGGCTTTTATTAAAACTCAATGATTATGGAATGAAAATTTGGCATTAGTTTATCATAATATTAAATATAGTGTAACAAATTGCTGTTATAGATGGTTGTCTAGAGGAGGAATTCTAAGTTTAGTTAGAAATGTTTTGGGAGGGATTCCAATGCATTGGCTTTCATTAGATTGCATTCCAAAAGGGATTCTAGAGAAAATAGGGGAAAAGAATTCAACTTTGTGTGGATAGGAAAAAAGAGAAAAAGAGTGCATTCCTTTATTTAAATTCAATAAGTTGGAAAGTCCCAAGGAAGTAGGATAATGGAATTTGAAAAATATCGATATATTTGCATAGACTTTGGTAGTAAGATGCATATGGAAGCTATGCAAAATGAGGGTTTGTTTGGGGGAGGGGGGGGGGGTGGTGGGGGGAATATTGAATGCAAAATACATGGCCACAAATTCATTGTGGGATTAGATACAAAAGAGGGTGAAGGTTTTTGGAAGAGGTTTAATTATTTGGAAGCTCCGTTGAAAGCATTTCCATTGTTAAGGAAATGCTTGGTGTGGAAAGTTGGAAAAGGATATAAAGTGAAGATAGGTGAGGATCCGTGGATGGGTTATATTAATTCTTACAAGATGTTTAATTCCTTAACGAAAGAACTTCGTAATATAGATATAAATATAACTACAAATGAGACAATCCATGATAATGGAAATATAAAGAGGTAGGGATGGAAATGAACAACCCATCAAAACAAAAGCAATATATAAATCCCTCCCTCTCCCATATGAATGTGTTTCATGTTAAAAGCCTTCAAGGATAGATGTTAGAATAATGGAAATAATATATTTTTAATTTGAAATATGATAACATATGGTTAATAGATATGGATGATGAGATTATTTGGTCTAAAACCAAAGCCTCAAGGAGGTATACAACAAAATTGGGTAATGACATAAGCATGGAAGAATACAATGAAGGTGTTAAATAATGGTGGTGGAAACCAATATGGAAACCCAAGTTGCCTTTGAAATTCAAGATCTTTTTATGGTTGGTTTTATCTAGCAAAGTGCTCAATTTGGATAACTGCAAAAGGAGGACCTGATTAGGCTCTCAATGGTGTATATTTCTATGCAAATCATATGAATAGCTCAATATTGATCATCCCTTTATGCATTGTCCCTTTGCAAAAAAGCACATATTTTGAATTTTTAAAATTGTTTGATAGGGTTGGGAAATGGTCATTAAATAGTTTCATTCATCAATGTCTAAAAAGATGATTTTTAGACAAAATAGTATTAGCTCATAAGGCGCGCATGGGAACAACTATGTGGGATCTAAGCTCAACCATAAAGGAGATGGCATTTCAAGTTAAAGCAACTATATGCCAATATAAGTAAGCCATGGAATTAGCCCTAAATATAAAAGAATATAAAAGCCAAATAAAATAAAGACAACAAAAAAATTTAGTGAGGTTATTTTAATGGAGCATGCCAAGATTCTACTAGAAGATGTGGTGTTAGTGGCATTATATACTTGTATCAAAATTATTTGATTACCTTCACATTGGATGTGGAAATTAAATAAAATATAGAACATTGTCAAGTGTTTTATGGATGTTGCTTAAACTTTCCTTGGATAGGGGCATAAATAATTTACAAGTGCAGAGGTATTCTAGGATTGTTATTGATTGCAAGGATAGGAAAAATAGATTGGAGAATCTATGAACTGCTAGTATATGAACTAGGATAAATAATTCATCATTAGAAAAATCGACTTAAAATTCATTTAATTCATTAGAGACTTAGTAATTACTAAAACTAAACAACTTTTACCTCTATGTGTGTGTCAAAGGGTTTTGACTTTAAAGGGGTAACAATATAAGATAACGCGGGAAATATGCAGTTTTTAGCATGGGGTGTAACTGGTAAGAATTTCAAATGGGATGTTGAAAAAGGTGACAAAATGGGAGCCCAACATCTCCCTCACACCCATATATTTGCATGTTGTTAAGAAAAAGAAACAAAATCATGCATCATATTCAAATTTCCCTCCCCCTACCTTGTTTCTCATATAGGTGAAAAATATTCTAAGATTGTGAGCATGAGGGAATCTAAAAATTTTGTTGGATGATAAAGTAATGCATCACTCTTTCCCCATTTCTTCTTTGTTCATTAACTTTTCTTATGTTTGCAAGGATTTTTACATGTGGCTTTGTCATCACAATTTTAATAGTCTCTGGCCTATATTTGCATATCAATATTTCTAACAACAAAGGAACCTTGCTTTCAAATGGGATTTTTTGTCAACAGACCAAAAAAATAAACCATATAATATAAATTTGTAATTTATATTCATACCTTTCTTTTACTTTTCATCCCCCCAGTGGCCTTCGACACAAATGATGTTTTATACCTCTGAATATGTTTGTATTGTTATGAAGGCCAAATCAAATAATGGTGCTTGAGGATAGTTTGACATAGCCTGAGAAGCAACATATGCATCAACCATTGCATTCAAAGAAAATTTTACTGCCAATTCTTCATTTTCCATAGCATCATGCATTTTAGGATGAAATTTATTAGCCTTTTTCCAAATCATTTTTTCTTTATTCATTTCTTTCCTTAAATTTTCATAATTACAAATTGGAAGGAAAATGGATGAAACCATAAGGGCATCCATAGGTTCATCCACTAATTCTAAATGAAATGCTAATGAAGCTACCCATAAAGTATTATTGCACTATAGATTAGGAGAAAGTAGATTATCCAATTTTGCAAACAAAAACCAAAATCATATTTGAACATTTGTCACGTCTTTTAAAACCTTGAGAAAGAAGACATGATACTTATACTTGAAGAAGAATCTTAAGAAGTCCAAATCTCCAAAGAAAACACAAAGAAGCCTTTGTTGCTCCAAATGCCAATATATTGTTAATTCCCATCATCGATCTTGCCATTTCAATAAGTTGATTTGAAAGAGAACAATCTTGTATTGCACGAGTTGTATCTCTTAGAAAATTGAATTCAAGATGATTTGCAATCTTGATGCATGCAGGGTTTGTTACATAAAAATATCGTCACCTTTATTATTTGCAGTCAGTATGGGTCTATCACCACCTATACCAGCCTCCTAAGTAAGTCTCAGACTTCAGCTCTTCAAAATAAGATTTGGAAATGAGAGAAAGACATCAAAAAGCAATATAACTCTGGTTCCGCACTTTCTCTCACTTTTACTTGCGGGCCCGCACCCTTTGTTCAGAGTACCTGCGTACTTATACGCTCTTTATGTAAAGGAGAGGGTGCGTGCCCCTATGAAAGTCAAAAGGCGCAATTTTTATCTTAAAAAACTCACTTTGGGTTAATTCTAGATGATTCTAGAAGGAATTTTGACGTGAATTGTTCGCTCCAAAGTGGTTCATGCATCCCAAAAGAAAAGGAGCTAATCCCTTGTTAGGAGGAGCTATCCCTTTGAAGGAGGATTCTATCCCTTTGAAGGAGGACCTAGTAACTTCCCTCCATTGCACTATAAATTGAGGCATTGGGTTAGTGGCTAGGGAGGTTAAAAGCTGAACATTTTTTAGGGTAAATGCTGGTGAAATCAAGACTTCCTATTTGAGATTAAGAGGAGAGATCACATACCTTTTTGGCTTTATTGGGGAGTGATTGAAGCTTGTCAAAGTATAGGAGACTTCTTGTTGGACCCTGGGAGGAGTTTGTACAGCGTCAACGCAAAGGTTGTAAATTTTTTCTTCTTTTGAATTAATACAATCAGGCTCATTTTTCTCAACAAGTATCTCATGTTATTTGTTTCATGGACTCCTTGACTTTCATGTTAAATATGTTTTATAATACTGGTTACTCAGGTGCTATTTGATTGTTTTCCTTGTTTGTCTTTGCAGGTTTGCGACAAAGGAATTTACTTGGATCAAAGGAGCGAAGGCATCCCCAAACTTGCGTTGGACATAAGGTAGGCCTTAAACACACTTGTTTGCCATTATTTATAAAAGCACATTTAGAGAAAGATAGTGTCTGGTTGGTTTGCTTGTCATTAGGTCTCTTTAGATTCTAGGAAGGTTTATCTTGTCCGGAAGATCAACTCATTCTGCGTGACAAAATGGCAACTCCACTGGGGACTTGATTGCTTTCCTCGTTTTTCTTTAGCTTAGGCTAGTATCTTCGAGTAGGGAGTAATTAACTCTCCAAGATAGTAAAACAAACAAGTAGCTGTATCTTGCGGTAGGAGAGAAATCCAATTGTTGCATCTATGCTCTGGGAAAGCTCCTCTTAAAGGAGAAGCACGAGATCGTGTCCGAACCAGTGTGGGAATCAATCCTTCCTCATTGGGAACGACGCCAGATATTCACGTATTACAAACGGTAAACCTCAGATTAACCATTGTCAAGGAGCCTGGGGTCACTTGTTGGTAAACCTCAGATTATGTCGAGGAGCCTTCAAGGGGATTGAGCTTGCTATTCTACCCTTGCGTGCGTATCGGATTGTAGACTGTTCCCCCAGGTATATTTGTTTTTGTTGGTAACCTTAGTGACCATATTCTCTAGAATTCTTCCTAAGGTGATGGTGGCAGGAAGATCCCACTGTACCTGGAGCAGACATCAGCTAGACTCACTTGGATTTTCTGGGGGGTTCTCTTCACTCGAGACGGTTAAGTGAAGAAACTTGTGTCAGTCTATTCATTAAGCAGGTTGCCGGGGTAACTGTTCCAACCACTATTTATGTATCGAACTCTGCGACGTTGGATTTCATCACCAACTAGTGTTTTCGGTCCGGAAAGTTACTATTTGTGTTTGTTTGATCTCCTAGATTCTTCAGGCGTGTGATTCAACTTGTTTGGTTCTTTAGAGACTTTAGGTGGTTTTCATTGAGATTTTAATTTGTTTGCGTGTGAAGTAGTTAAAAGTCTTTAACTGTGGCTGAATTACCGAGGCATTCCCGTAGACTTCAGGGTCAATGCCCTGAGCTTGTTAACGTGGCTGAGTTACTGAGGGCATCCCGTAGACTTCGGGGTCAACCTCCTAAAGACTTACTGAGCCAGCTTGAAGGCTTGAAAGTCCTCGTATCTCCTAGTGACGGTAGAAGTGGGTCACCTGAAGAAGGAGAACCTTCTTTGGTAGTATATTATGTTTCTCAACTATTAGTAATTTCAGAAGTTACTGGTAGTATTGCATCTACTAGTGATATAGGTGAAGAACCTGAAGTATTTGAACCCGAATATGAAGTTGCTGCTACTCCCGTATCAGAGTTTGTTTCTCCGACTCCTAGTGGTCCTAGTTCTCCTAGGGTAGAAACCGTAATTACCCAAGATCTTCCTGCTGGACTCATAGCAATTGAAGAGATTGCTACTTCGGACATCGAAGAAAGCTTTCCTTTTCGAGACGATCGACCTATCTTAGAATTTAGGGAGCGTGAATCGATTTTTTACAGTCCACCTAGGAGCACTGCTTGGTACCATTCACTAACCAATCTTTTGGAAAATCCGGGGCTAAGTTTTTCACAACCTCTTATTTTTTATCACCCTGCACCTAGAGATCACTATCCTACATTGAATATGTCTAGTCCGTCATCCATGTTTTCTCAATCTCCAGAAGCCTATTTGTACGGCAGTCCTTCTGTTCCCGCTGGGTATCAGTCCATCTCTGGTACTTTTTCGGGAGCATCTCCTCAACCTATTGAACAGAAGTTGCTAATTGGAAGTAGTGGTACTAAACTGTTGAGTGTAGAAGATATTCCAATGATGTCAGGTTCTCAACCTCAAGGTGGCCAGTTACCGCCTGGGGGGCAACCTCAAGGTACTCAGTATGTGCGTGGGGGACAACCTCAGGGTACCCAGTATATGCTTGGGGGGCAACCTCAGGGTACTCAGTTTGCGCCGGGGGGACAACCTCAAGGACAGTACATACCCACGGGACAGTACTTTCCTCAAGGTCAACCCTAGACTCAATATGTACCCCAAGGTCAACCTCAGTATCAATATGTACCCCAAGGTCAACCTTAGTATCAATATGCACCCCAAAATCAACCTCAATATCAATATGTACATCAAGGTCAACCCCAGTATCAATACGTGCCTCAGGGTTATCAACCCCAAGGTCAGTACCCATCTCAAGGTTACCAACCACCTTCTGGTCAATCATATTATCAACCCTACCCTCAACCCGGTTATGGTCCTAAATATCCTCAACCTGTTATGGGTCCATACCCCGGAACAAATTTAATGTGGGATCCATCTCAATCCCAGCAGGTCTTGCAACCGAACGTGCAGCCGTCATCTCAACCTGCACAACCCTTGGTTTCTAGTCCATCTCAGCAACCCGTCCAGTCTACTGTTCAAACTTCTACACCTTCTGTAGTTTCTTAGTCTGGACCTAGTACGCCTCGTACTCCGTCTCAAACGTCTGCTGCAACTAATGTAACATCTACTCCATCCACCCCACCTTCTTCTGGAGTATCGGCAACTCTGGTTTCTACTGTGCCTGTATCTACTCCTCAGACATCTTTACCTCAGTCTGGATCTACGGTCCAGTCTTCGGTTCAGATGCATGTAGGAAGTACGGTTGTCACTTCTCAACCTCAATTTAATCAACCTCCGTACCAAGGACAGTACCAATACGGTCCTGTTGCAGCAACCAACCTATCAGTATCAACCGTACCCTGGGTATACATATCAACAACCTCAGCAACCCCAGTATGGTCTGGTTAATCCTGGTTTTCCAGGAGGTCAAAATATCCCAAATGCGATTCCAATTCCTAGTTATCCCGGATATCCTCCTCCTGGGGCTGGTCTGCAGACCTCAAGTTTTAGGGACCCTAATCGTCAGTTACCATTGATTGCAACTTTGGAATTGCCTGACTTGACGCGCCTTACGAATGATCCAATTAACTATCTTCCATATTGGCTGCCAATGCCGCATAAGTTGCCCAGTGATATTCCTAAATTCGAAGGAAAGCCAGGAGAGGAACCATCGAACCATGTGATGACTTATCACCTCTGGTGTGCGTCTAACTCCATTTCAGATGATTCTATTCGTTTACGTCTTTTTCAATGCACTCTAATTGGTCTTGCGGCCAAATGGTATATCGAATTACCGCGAGCCACTTTTTATAATTTTAGTCAGTTAGCTACCTCTTTTTTAACTCATTTTCAGTTGCCGGTTAGATATGAAAATGGTACGAAGCTATTAACTTCGTTAAAACAGTCGACGTCCACTTACATTTCAGATCATATCCATGAATGGAGACGTCGACGACGTTTAGTGAAAGTTTATATTCCGGATCAGATCTTAGCTGAATGGTTTGTAAAATCCTTACTGCCCAAGATCACTGAAGATGTATCTAAATTCGGAGTAGTTACTGAAGAGCAAGTCATTGCTCAAGCACAGTACCTTGACTTAGTTTATACTCAGTCAGGTACGTTACACGAGAAGATCCCCGACCTACCCAAGCAAAATCAAATCTTTGCTGCTCCTTTAGGGTCTCATGCCGCTGATGGTATGATTGGTACGGTAAATACCAAAAGTAAGAAGAAATCTTCTAAGAATTCTTCTCCTATAATAACCTTGCCAGATTCCCCAACAGGAGAGTCTTCTGTGGAACTTTCTGCCGATATTGACGTTGTAGAGTCATCTACAGCTAAATAAAAAAACGGTGGTAAGAAGAAAGGGAAGAAGAAGAATAAAGAGAAAAATTCAAAAGAGAAACCCGAAAAAGCGGAACCCACTGACGAAAAATGCAAACCTCGTTATCCGTGTCTCATCTGCGATGAAGACCATTATACGAGAGACTGCCCTCATCGGGCAGAAGTTGCAAAATTTGTCAAAGGTTCCCAAACTCCTGCTGACTTGAAGGATCCTTTTTCAGCTCAAGATAGTAAGATGATAGGTTCATCCTCCAGTGCCAATGAAGAACCCATATTGATGATATCTCATGTAAGGATTGCGACTTGATCGCAAGATTATGGCAGTAAATGTCCTGTTGATGGTAAAGAAGAAGAATCTTCTCATTCAAATCCATCAACCTCAGCTCCCGGTTCAAATCCACTACAGATCGAGAAACCTAACCCAGAATTAGTAATCAAACCACCCACAAAGGGTGTACTTCGAAAGTCTGCTTTCAATCCACATGCGAGAGCGGCTCAGAACTACAACATTGTTGAGGATTTAGTTGTTTCACCCTCAACAATGTCGGCTTTGGAAGTGTTGCAATCATGTCCAGCACAACGCAAATTACTTTTGTCGGCTATAGGAGCTATTGACGCTCAGGACCCAAACCTTATAATCTTTGATCTAGAAAATAGTGCACCGCGTCTACCTCATCAAATCATTGTCCAAATTCCAGTGATAGTAAAAAACAGACCTGTTCATAGGACTGTGATTGACGAGGGAGCTTCCATGTGCATTATGTCGATACAGTGTTGGAGATCGCTTGGTTCCCCTTCACTAAATCAATCCCCGACGATTCTTAAGGCCTTTGATGGCTGTGGGTTTCATCCTTTTGGCATTTTATAGGATCTACCTATAGGGGTTGAAGGTAAAACCGTTAATCTAGATGTGGAGGTGGTTGATGCCCCTCTAGATTACAACCTTCTCTTGGGTTGTAGTTGGTCCTACGCTATGACAACTATTGTCTCATCGGTCTCTCGGCTTATAAAATTCCCTCATAATGAAAAATCGTAACTATAGACCAATTGTCATAATTTTCATCCGACCCAGCCTCTGATGAAAGCATTCAACACGTTAGCAAAGCGACGATCCCTTATAAGGATGTTGGTGTAGGGTTAGTTAAAGATTCTGGTTTACTGGGCACTTTTCCTTTCCCTCCTATCAACACATCGTCTTCTACTGCAACTATTCATATGATTTCATCAGGAACCATCGTTAATGATGATCCTTGGATCATACCTTCTGAAACCGAGATAGACTCATTTGGTATTCTTATGCCTTTGAGTCCGTATGAACTTGCATATCAGACCATGCAGTCGTTTTCCGACCCAACATCAACCCAAATCGACTTAATGAACGAGGTCCATGAAGAGTCATTTTCAACATCAAACTCGGAATTAAGAACGTTTTCCGAACTTGTTCAATCAGATGAGCAAATTCGTGAAATCCTATGTGTCGATGAGTTACCATGGGAAGATCTACATCACAGATCTTCGTTTTTACCCGAGAGCGATCGTTTCGAAAATGATTTTTCATCAATCTTTACGACTGAATATGTTAAGGACGCTCAGAATCCAATGAAACATCCTAATTCTGAGTTAAACTTGGGAGAACTATTCCCCTTGACATTTCAGTTAAGCCTGGAATTGTTGAAAACGTTCATATAGGTGCCTCTTGTACAGAAAATGAAATTCAAACATACAAGGCCCTATTTCAAGAATTCTGCGATGTGTTTGCCTGGTCCTATGAGGAAATTCTAGGAATTGACCTAGCAATTGTAGTTCATGAAATTAAAACCTACCCGGACGCTAAACCCATTTGGCAACGTCTGCGTCAAATTCACCCGAGAAAAGCTGCTGCAATTAAAGCAGAAGTTGAAAAATTATTGAAAGCAGGTTTCATTTATCCAATCCCGTTAACAGATTGGGTATTGAATATTGTTCCCGTGAACAAAAAGCAAGGAACAATAAGAATATGTATTGACTATAGGGACATTAATCGAGCATGTCCAAAGGACAATTACCCTACTCCCTATATCGATCAAATTATTGATGATTGTGCCGACAGTGAAATTTTCTCCTTTATGGATGGCTTTTCCGGATACAATCAAATCAATATTCTGCCTGCCGATCAACCAAAAACGACATTCATTTGTCCGTGGGGTACATTTTGCTTATTGCCTACCTGTGCCTTAAGGGCCACTTACTCATGATATAAAACGCATTGTGCAACCCTATCTCGATGACTTGCCTGCTCATTCATTACATAGAGCTGATCACCTCGTCCATTTACGAGCAACCTTTATGAGGTGTAGGCATTATCGAATTCGGTTGAATCCCCACAAGTGTGTGTTTTGCATTGAAACGGGTCGATTGTTGGGATTTGTGGTTTCGAAAGTCGGCATTCGCGTCGATCCTTCGAAGGTCAAAGCTATCATCAAATTGCCTCCTCCTTCGAGTCTTCGCCAACTCCAAAATTTGCAAGGGAAAGCAAACTTTTTACGTCAATTTATCCCTAACTACGCCGAGATCACAAAGGGTTTTACCCAGTTGTTGAAACAAAAGACTTCATTCTTTTGGGATGAGATAGCTGAAAAACCTTTTGATGCGTTAAAACATGCGTTGACCCATGCATCGCTGTTGCATCCTCCCAACTACAACCAGGACTACTTCTTGTATCTCGTCGCTTCCTATTCCACCATTGGAATGGTGCTAGTTTATGAAGATGAATTCGGGACGGAACATGTGCTATATTACCTTAGTCGCACGTTAAATCCAACTGAGCTAAAATATTCACATGTGGAGAAATTGGCATTGGCAGCTGTTCAAGCTGTCCAACGTTTTCGTCATTACATTTTACTACGCAAAACTACAGCCATTTCCAATTGCAACCCTATGATCTATATTTTGACCAAGCAATTGCTAGGGGGCAAGTACTCCAAATGGATTGTCATCTTGCAAGAGTTCGACTTGGAATTTGAAAAGTCCAAGTCAAAGAAATCTTTAGTTTTTGCGGAACTAATGTGTGACTTCCCGCGTATTGATACAGAAACTGTGGCGGAGGAATCCTTGTTTCTAATCAGCACTTTAGATCTGCGGTACGGAGATATCATCACTTATCTCCAAACCCAAACCTTTCGGCCAGACATTTCACGATCAGAACGTCGAAAAATACGATTCCATCCCAACAATTCAAAATTATTGGAGATACTCTTTATCGCCGTGGGGCGGACTCTATTTTCCGACGTTGTTTGACTCATGAGGAAGCTGAAAGGGTCTTAAATGACTGTCACTCTGGAGCATGTGGCAGTCATATGTCTAGGTATCCCACTACCCAAAAGATATTGCGCGCTGGCTATTTCTGGCCGTCTATGTTTAAAGATTGTATTACTACGGTCCAAAAATGCCACAATTGCCAAATTTTTGATCGAAAGATGCGTGCTCCACCTGCTCCTCTTCACCCTATAATTTCCGTTGGTCCTTTTGCCAAATGGGGTATCGATTTTATTACATGTAACCCTCACTCGGCCGGGGGGCATGCGTATATTATTCTTGCGGTAGATTATTTTACTAAATCGGCCGAGGCGATGCCTACATTTGAGGCAGACAACAAAATAGCTGCAATTTTCATATTCAATCATATAATTGCTAGGTTTGGTGTTCCACAAGTGATTATCACTGGCCATGGGCGTCATTTTTGAAACGTTATGATGACAAAACTTACAGACCAGCTTGGCTTGCGTCACGACAGTTCAACCCCTTATTATCCACAAGCTAATGGCCTGGTTGAAGCCATCAACAAAGTTTTAGTCATCATGATCCGAAGAATCATTGGGATTCATCAGTCGAACTGGCACAACATGTTATTTTTAGCACTGTGGGCGTATCGAACCTCACTTAAAACATCAACAGGGTTCACTCCTTTCCAACTAGTTTATGGTTTGGAAGCTGTGTTACCTATTGAGTGCGAAATCCCGTCATTGCGAATGGCCATCGAGTTACTTCCAGCTTCCAAAGAGGAAAGACGTTTTTTATACTTGGCTCAGCTAGATGAGATTCACCGCGATGCTGCATTAGCGATCGAATCTCATGCCAAACGTATTAAAGCTCAGTATGATCGAAATGTAACCCCTCGAAATTTTTCGGAAGGAGATTTAGTCCTTTTGTACGATCAAGCAAATGATAAATTGGGCGCTGGAAAATTCGTGCTATGTGGCATGGTCCTTTTGTTGTCAAGCGTAAGCTAGCAAAAGGGGCCTATGAGTTGGTAGACTTTGACAGGGTCTCTTTAGGTAAACCCAGAAATGGTCTTTACCTGAAAAGATATTATGCTTAAAGCGAGTGTGGAGATTTTTGGTTAGGTTAGTTTTTCTTCTAGCTGGTCTGTTTTAGATTAAAGTGTGCTTAGCTTAGAGATTGAGTTTTTCGTTGTTATTCTTGTTTATCTTGGTTTTACGTTTGATGTCGCAGATGTCGATGCCTCTCCAAACATATATTGGTTTCGCTGATGGTGCTTGTCGTAGTACACGGAATATTCCTTCCGCAACTTGGGTTATTTATTCGCCCTCTGACGAGTTGGTATCTATGCATGGGGTAAGCCTCGGTCAAACAACGACAACATTGCTGAGTATAGTGCAGTGGTGGAGTTATTATCTGAATCTATTTCATTTGGGATTCGGAGTTTGATAGTGAGGTTAGATTCTGAACTCGTTCTATTACAGCATAATAGAGTATGCGCCATTAGAAATCCAGTTTTATTAAGATTATTTTTTAGTGCGTCTCTTGGAACGTGAATTTGACTATATTGAGTATCAGCATATTCCAAGATCTTTAAATACATTAGCAGATGAAATTGCTTCTCAAATGTTAAGTAGACATGTGCGATAATCATACAAGTAAATTTTAAAACATTCCATAACATGTTTAACGAGACAGGCTAGTAATAACGATATCATATATATATAGGAGTGTGTCAAAAAATACATCGTCCTTGATCATAGGTTGAAAAACACCTTATGATCGGCAAAACTGATAGGTACAAAAAGCAAAATGTCATGTGACTACATAAGCGATCATCCCATCACTAGTGATGATCTCGATACGAAACCACTACACGAGCCACCTTACAAAGGAACCTCCTAAAAGGTCCTGGGACTCCAATCACATAGCACTGAAACCGACGAGGAATGTCGTCTATGCTCGTCTCAGGAATATCCCCTATCAGGCGCTCTAGGTGACTCTCCAACTCAGCTAAGGTCTCTGCTGACTCGTCCTATGGGGTTGGAGCTGGTGCAAGTGGTTGTCTTCTCTCGAAAGGCCGGAGAGCGACTGGTCACTGTGGACCCACATCTGCATTTCAAAACATTATTACTATCAGTTTTGAGACGATATAAAAATAAATAAAAAATTAACATTAGGAAAAGTTGAAAATGATTACCTGAGTCATCCCATTGCTCTCCTAGAGGAAGAGCCATGTCCTGGGTCTCCACGAAAGTCAATCCCAGCATATGGAAAGTCCTGGATAGAAAAGACCTGATGTTCCAACCACTGGAAGAACTCAGGTTTGAACCGGATGACCTCAGTCCCCTCGTCAGGATGACGGGCCATAACTGCAACCCATCACATCAATCTAGGCTCTCGGGAATGCCCAGCAACAACTGTGAGGTGCTGTGGGATGAGCATAGGAATCCACTCCATGCCAAAGCTGACGACTATAGCACCATATCCAAAAGTCTTTAGCCGTCCGTTCTTGGCCCTGGTCAATTGGCCCTTCACGTTGGCCAACACAGCATCGTACCAGTTGAAAACAGTGCCCTGAAAGTAGTCAACTGCCATCCGCATCTGGGATCCGGTGGCAATGTGTAAAGTGGCAGCCCCGCAAAGTCGAGTAACAGTGAATGCAATTACTTTCAGTTCAGGAAGGGTTATGTACTTGATGTCTATCCCTTTGTCTCGAGACTGCTTGTTGCAGTACTCTAATCGAAGGCTATCGATGGACTGGCCACCCGCCCTAGCCCCGAACAGGGTCAAGTCAACACCTCTCTTAGGCAAACCAATAAAAAAATATATGTCCGCCGGCTCAATCTCAAGCTGGTGGCCACCAATCAAGAAGCACTGGTCCTGGACATTCCACCTGTCAACCATCCACTGCAAAAAGTCCACCTGGGCCCTCATGCCAGGAATGGCCCAGTATTTGTACAGTTCGCACACCCTCAAAGCATCCAGCGAAGGTTGATGATTCCATGCAGCTGCATCCACATCCTCGTGCTCGCGTTCTCTCCAATCTAGCATGATGTACTCCCTACGTCAAGCCAAAAGATCTATTAGCATGCTAGAAACGTTTTTCTTTGGTCCAATTTTGAGAATTTTTAGATGAAAACCCTTGCGTTGGGGTACGCACCCTTCCTTTAGACACAGTGCGTGGGATCGCACTTTGTCCAAAGGAAAAGTGCGGACCTCGACCTTTTTCCCAATGGGAAAAAAGTTGGGGTCCGCAGGTTCGCAGTGGTGGACCGGCGTACCCCAAGCGCAGGTTTTTTGCCCAAAAACCCTCCTAAAAAACAAAATAAATGACTAAAATGAAAAACTAAACAGATGAAAAACAAGAGGAGGATGATGTGGATTACCTGGTGAAGACGGCGTCCTATTCCGACGGTTGGATTCTCCGCAATCCTCACGGGAAGTTTTCAGAGCAAAAGCACTATTTCCTCACCCAAATCACAAATGGTAAAAATGAATTGTAAAAACCCTTTTTTATAAGTTTTTTGAGTAAATAAATTTCAAATTTGTTTATGTTTCACTTTAAAAAGGTATTATTTCGACATTTTTATCTCTTTCAAGCAGGTATGAGTAATGTTCGTGTTTTTGTGCAAGATAATAGGATTATTCAAGCGAAATTGATCATTTTCAACCAGAGTCACCTTTTAAGCCCTTTTCTGACTCCTAAAACATGAAAATATTGCCGAGTTTCTCTTTTAAACTCGTTAAAACGGAATTAAAAGACGGTCGATTTACAACTCTTTTTCAACCGTAAAAACATAAAAAGATCGCCAGATTTTTGTCGTTTCAAATTTGATATTGGTTATAAAATGATGTGTCCTTGGTCACTTTTTCACTTTTTCGGATCAAAGGCACTAATAACAAAAAGTACTCCTTGATCGTAAAAGATCAAGCGGTTCTCTCAAGTATTATTTTATACTTTTTCGGGCTTGGGAGACACAAATTTACGAAAAAGTCAAACCTTGGAGTCTTCTTTAGTTTTTTCAGACTCTCTAAAAATGAAAAATGCCGAGTTTCTCCTATACTGGACTCGTTAAAAT
>APFE030541966.1:38486-55259 GCA_000404065.3 Pinus taeda | reverse complement strand
CTGCGGGCCCGCACCTTCTGTTCAGGATATCTGCGTACTTATACGCTCTGTATGTAAAGGGGAGGGTGCGTACCCCTGTAAAAGTCAAAAGGCGTAATCTTTATCTTAAAAAACTCATCTTGGGTTAATTCTAGAGTTTTCTAGAAGCATTTGTTACGTGGATTGTTCGCTCCAAGTGGTTCATGCATCCCATGATAGGAGGAACTAATCCCTTTTTGAGAGGAGCTATCCCTTTGAAGGAGGACTCTATCCCTTTGAAGGAGGAGCTGGTAACTGATCTCCATTGCACTATAAATTGAGGCATTGGGTCAGTGGCCAGGGAGGTTAGAAGCTGAACTTTTGAGGGTAAATGCTAGTGAAATCAAGACTTCTATTTGAGCTTAAGAGGAGAGGTCACATACCTTTTTGGCCCCATTAGGGAGTGAGTGAAGCTTGTCAAAGTAGAGGAGACTTCTTGTTGGACCTGGAAGGAGCTTGTACAGCATCAAGGCAAAGGTTGTAAGGTTCTTTCCTTTTGAATTAATACAATCAAACTCATTTTTCTCAACAAGTATCTTATGCTATTTGTTTCATGGACTCCTTGACTTTCATGTTAAATATGTTTTATAATATTGGATATTCAGGTGCTATTTAATCGTTTGCCTTGTTTGTGCTTGCAGGTTTGTGACGAAGGAACTTACTTGGATCAAAGGAGTGAAGGCATCTCCGAACTTGCGTTGGACATGAGGTAGGCCCTTAAACACATTTGTTTACCATTATTTATAAAGCGCATTTAGAGAAATATAGTGTCTGGTTGGTTTGTTTGTCATTAGGTCTTCATTAGATTCTAGGAAGGTCTGTCTTGTCCACAAGATCAACTAATTCCACGTGACAGGTCTCCCAAATGGATGATAACTCTCTCTCTCACTCACAAGCTCTAATACAAAGCTAAGGAAATCCACAACCAATTGCTAAACTATCAGCAATTCACACTGCAAATATTAGCTCCAATAAAAAAACTTAGAACTGATCATAGCAATAGGGAGTGTTTTTATAGGAGGAGGAGCCTCTATGAAATGAGGGAGAGGGAGCTTATCCTCAAGGGAGGTTTCTCAAAAGGTGGAACCACCATCCCAAAGGAGGAAAGGCGAACTCCCTTGACCCAACAACTATCTCTAAAATTACCCAGAATCATTCTGTTTGAGCTAATTCGCCATATTTGGATCGTCACAAGTCATACACTAGGGCTCAACAATGACATCAGAAGGAAGAAATGTACATAGGGCCATCATCACAATAAAGATCTTGAGGACTTGCACTGAGCCCTAAAATTCGACCATCACAGGAAACAGATGTACCCCTGTGACGACAATGCGACCTTATAGTTCATCACAAAGAATCGTCACAAGCAGAATGATGCTTACTTGTCACGATGCAGAAACATAGGTAAAAGGGTCAATATTTAGGATTAAAGAGCACTTGTTTAATCTTCTTGAATGAGTGGGAAGATATGGACATATTTATTTCATGTATGACACAGCGGGGATGTCTCTCAGAGACTGACTCTATCTGAGATCAGGGGATATGAGGCCAATGACAAATTACTATGTAACAGTTCCTTTCAATGTTACAATACATATATATACATGCTGAAGCATCCAATACCATCGACTAAAAACCATCATGCCCAAAACCATGTGTGAACACCATGCACAAAACCATAGGTAGGTCTACCCACCTAGTATAGGGTCCAAAAAAAAAAAATATTCAGGGTGCTGCCCTGGACCCCATAGAGGGGGGCTAGTTGTAAAAAGAATATAACATAATGTTGGGAGAGGGATCCCTCAAGGGAAGTTTTGGGGCTAAAAGCCCATGTCTTTGTAATATTATTGTAAAGACACCTTATTTTTTGGTAGCCGAGAGTGAAGGTATTATGTGTCACAAAAGGTAGTCCGCCTTTAGTTTTGTAAAGTAAAGTCGGTTGTAAGAGATCTACCCATGCTCTGCGGACCATGGGATTGTATAAAAGGAGTTAAGCTCTAAGTATTTAGAGACATCAATTGATCAATCGAACAAGGAAGAGAGTCATAGATTTAGAGAAAGAATTCTAAGTCTTGGGTTGTAGCATAGGTAGAGGCTTTGCAGCTGAGTGCGTAGAGGCCTAAGGTAGAAGTCCGCAACTGAGTGCATAGACCCCTACAATTGTGTGCATAGGGTGAACAAAGTTTGTAACACTTGGAAGATAATAATAAAAGGAGTTATTCTCCAATTTCTATGTATTTGTTCTGTTTATGGGTTTGGATATCTTATGTATGAATTTCCTTTATTATGCTTATAAGATGTGCAAAGGAATGCAATTACACTGAAAAATTGAAAGCAATCACGTATATCTGCTTACGGGGTGATAACTTTAAGCATTTAATAGGATAAGCAAATCACATAGGATAATTGGGCAATCTGCATGGCACGCTACTATAGCAACGTGAAAGTACTTGAGTTATAGGTTAGAGCTGCGCGAAGGTTGATCGTGTCCTTTCGTGAAGGTATTGAAAGCCAGAATAGACGGCTTGTCTTACAAGCCCTAGAGTGAGATCACCTACGCGAAGGCAGGGTTAGAGAGATCAAACGACATCACAACCATCTCAAGGGTGCGAAAACTTGGTTACAGCATCCCCCCATACTACTTTAGGTGAGACTTCGATCCGCGCTCTGTGGGCTAATGCCAAAAGGGCCAAAAGTGTAGGGATTTGTTTGGCTAAATAATTTTGAACCTGGGTTAGGCCCCCTCAAGCCAACAAATAGTTCTGTTGCTGGGACCAAAGTCTGCATAAGAGATATGTGATGTCGTATCACATGAATCCAACTAAGAAGGAGATTGGAGATTGGTTGGATAGAAAGATCCACGAATTTGCAGCACAGGAGAACAGAAACCCGAGACTTTCAAAAGAATAGTGGTTGGACCGATACCTGTATAGAAAGATCCATGAAATTTTTTTCTGCTCTTTCCCTATTGAGCTATATGAGTGAATCACGAAGCTAGAAGATAGCTAAGGAAGGTGTAAACTTAACAGTCCTATTCTGTGGACCCCAGAGCTAGTGCGAAGGTTGAAAGCATTAGAGGATAAGATTGCCCACGCTGTCGATCATTGGCTTGATTGTGTCATAGGAGGATTTGTGACTGAATTCACAGTCGACACCTCAGTCAGATATAGGAGGTGGAGTGACGCATTTTCAAAGGACCGCGAGGTAAGTACGTAAAATATTTGAATACTTGGATTAAAATTTTGTTGTGCGAAAAATGGGTTATGCAACTACCTTGATGTTCAGGACTACACGAAGCCAAAAAGCTTACAGGACTGAAGGGAATAAGGGTCCGGATTATAGCCCCTTGATTTCACCTTTGTGAAGAGGTGAAGAAGGGAGAGCGAAGCTTTCTCCGCGAATTGCTATTCAGTTAATAAGACAAGGATTCCCACGAATATCACCTCCACCCACACTACCTCCGTCTTCACCACCATTACCTCCGACTTTGCCCATACCACCTCCATCTTCACCGCAGTTCAATATGGCAAACATAGTGAAGTTTTATTTGTTCAAAGGCTTGGGAAATGAGGACCCGGACCAATTCTAGTTCATTCTGAGGGTTGTATGGGAAGCTTAGGGTGTTATAGATGATCATATAAAGAAGGTGACACTGGTTAGTGCTCTGTAGGATCACACGCTAACCTGGTATATTAAGTACTCTAACAATAACCTAAATGTTGGAGTAGCAGACATCCAGGCAGCACTAAATAGGGAATTTAGCAGGCTTAAATCTAAAGCATAGTCAATTGTGGGATTCAAAGAGATTGCGATGCAACTAGGCAAGATGCCTCAGGAACTATATTAGAGACTGAAATGTACAATCTATGAAGCCAACATGAATTTGAAAGATTGATAGCATCACGAGTGGTTTGTGGCTTTGCTACTACCACACTTAAGGAGTGCATTATCGCAACAGAAAATAACAACTCAGGCAAAGGCCTTGGAGATTTCCATAAGACTACATAAGACTCTGATGCCAAGTCCTAATCTAGGAATCCAACATATCCATGCACAGCTAAATAATCTATGCCTTGAGATGCAAAGTCTAAAGCAGGACAGGACTGTTTGACCAGAAGTATGCGAGGAGGTATGGTGCTTGAAATGCAAGAGTCAGGGCCATGACAAAGACCATTGCCCGGTCTTTGCAAATTACCTTGCAGGAGGAGGATTGATGCCTTTAAGGCTAGAAGTTCAAGCAGGACCTAGCGTGAGGCTTGCATTATGGTGTGCAATCTGTCAGGTAGCTAGAAAACATGCCACAAATAACTGTCACTTGCTACATAAGTATGTACAAGGACCGTAACAACTGTTCTGCAACTTTTGTACTTCGGTAGGACATGATGACCGTACTTGCAGGAGATATGAATTGATGATGGATAGAAATCCCACCTACAGGGTTCAAGCTTAAACATGGCCCCTTGACCAAAATGCAGGGATGGCATAGACAGGATTTCAGGGGTGCAGACGAGGCTGAGGCAGAGGAGGACCTAGTAGAGGTCAAGGATAGTTGATTTGCTACAATTGCAAAGGACCAGGACACTATGCCCACGATTTCACTAATCCAACGTGTCCTTCATGCAAATATTGCATATTGTTTGATCATGAAACAAAAGATTGTCCTATGCTGATAGCTAGGATACATGAAAAAGGGGCGCTACCACCTCCACCGACTTAGAACTTGCAGATAATGAGATTTGAGTTGCACGAGGAAGATGCAAACATAAATATATTACACAGAAGTGGAATCGCGATGGGAGATGACAAAGGTAAATAGACAGAAGATAGCACATGGGTTCGCAAAGCCCTGACGAAAGAGGCTGAGTTCGATTTGGAGCATGCTCATGAAGCCTTCGTGGAAGCTAAGAAGAGCTTCATTGAGGCATCCACCTCAGGAAGCAAGGATAAGCCTAAGCCGGAGATGGACCCCTCTATGCTCACAACTTTCCTGGAAACTTGTATGAAGTTACCGTGCAATAGTAAGGCTGTGAAAGGGTTACAAGAACTCATCAATAGATGCACTGTAACTATGGTAGGTGAGATGTGCATAGTACGAAAGATTGACAAGAGCAAAACAAGAACGGGACGGGAGATGAGACTGACCGCACAAATAGGAGAGTATGAAATAGATCAAGTCATTTTGGACTGGGGTCAGATGAAAATGTCCTACCAAAGAAGACTTGGGAACAAATGGGGAGACCTACACTACAATGGTCTCCTATTCAGCTAAGGATGGTGAATCAACAGAAAATCGTACCCATGGGGAGGTTGCAGGGGGTGACCGTGGATATTGAGGGAGCAATGCACTAGCCAATTTTGAATTAATAGAGATAGTGGATGACAACAATCCCTACCCTGTGCTCCTGGGAATTGACTAGGCTACTGATATGAATAGGGTAATCAATCTAAAGAAATGAAAGATGATCCTTGAGAATAAATTATTGCACCTAATAATACCCCTAGATGCTGTTGAAGGATCGCCCTATACGAAACTAGTCTGTGACTATGAGAGTGATGACGACCTGGAATGTATCTATAAGATAACATTGCGAAACTAGGATTGGGTGAATCCCATGGCAGATGGATGGATCATGTGGGATCGCGAGAGTTCCTGCACTTCGAACTCCGACGAAGAAATGGAATGCTGGTAGAATCGGTTACATGAAGTAACTACATTGAATTGCAACATGATGACCTGATCGCTGCACTGTGTGTCATAAGAGGTAAGAAACCTACCTACTTATGATGGTCTAAGTGAGGTATATATATCTTTCTGGATGCATTTGAAAGGGAGGTACCAGAAAAGCAATGCTTCCAGGCCTTGGACTAGGCACTGCGCGCTACACCCGCAAGATGGTGGGGTACGCACAAGGGAAGCTTTGATGATTGGCACAAATGTAGGAAGATGATGAGAACAAAATTTGGGAAGCCTAAGATGAGACTGATAGAAACGTACGATGGGAAGAAAGATCCACGTGTTAGTGTCAGTATTTGCAGCCTTCCTCCAGTGATCAAACATGCTCTTACACAATTGATTTTAAGGTGTCAAGGTCAAATTTTGTCATTTTAGTGAGTCTTCAAGCAAAATTTGGTCACTAGGCATTAGGTCTAGGGTTTACTTGTACTCCTTGCAAAGTTGTCCCAATGTCGGTCCATGTCACCATTCATCTAAGTGTACCATCATTCAAAGGGTTGTCATCATCATGTCAAGTTCCATTGGGTCATTTCACACCTTGTTCATGCTTCAGTTGTGCCTAGGCAAGGTTCATTAGGGTTTTGAAGCTAATTTCTCTTGGATGGTCAAATCATGGGAAAAAATTGTAACCTGATGTTCATACACCTTCCCATATCCTTAAAATACCTTATCAAACACTTCCCATCACTGAGATCCCCCAAATTCCTCATTTTCGCACAAACCCTAGTTTCTTGCTACAACCAGGCAATTTTCTATGGTTGGGCCTGTGTTTTTCCTTTTTCGACCCCTTCCTCTCACTAAATTTCTGAGATTCTACTTTCCCCTACTTCCTAACATCCCTCCATACTTCCCAAAATTTCCTCAAGAATTTAGAAGCTCCCTATCCCTTTCATTTCGCTTCATTTCGGCAAATCCCTTGTCCCACACATCGGGATATGTTTCACTCAAATGATATTTTTGAGCACTCAAAGAAGAATTTGGGACAAATGAGAGAGTGTTTTTTCAAAAACATACCAATGAAGAAAAACCTCCTTCAATTTTTACACAGGTGTCATGGTTTTGACGAAATGTCAAAAATACAATTGCCTCGGGAGAATTGATGCACCTCTGGAGCGACCTCGGGAAAATAAAGTATTCTCCTAGCTTGGTTGGCCAAATGACTTTTTTGATGATCCAAATGATAAATATAGACAATTATATTTCAAATAAGCTATCATGAGTTCAATTTGGAGTTGCCGAAGTCATTCAAAAGTCGATTGTAACAGCACTCTACCTTTAGGCAGCCTCATTTGGCACAGTTTGACCAGTCTTGGGAGATTTGATGTTTGACAGGGAAAATTAACTCCAAATTGCAACATTCTAGTTGGGTTGGAAAGTATACACAATGATATTTTCAATGAGCTATCATGAGCATAATTGGAGGTTGAGGAAGGCATTCAAAAGTTGACCGTAACAACACTCTGCCTTGAGGCAGCCTCATTTGGCACAGTTTGGCCAGTCTTGGGTGATTTGCTTTTTGATAGGAAAATGAACTCCAAATTGAAAAATTTAGTTTTGTTTAGAAAGTAGACACAAATATATTTCCAATGATCTATCATGAGCTTAATTTGGGGTTGAGGAAGGAATTCAAAAGTTGACCACAACAACACTCTGCCTTGAGGCAGCCTCATTTGGCACAGTTCAACCAGTCTTGGACAATTTGATTTTTGACAGGGAAAATAAACTCCAAATCGAATAATTCTAGTTGGGTTGGAAAGTAGACTCAAATAAATTTCTAATGAGCTATCCTGTGCTCAATTTGGACACTGGAAAGGCCTCCAAAACTCACTTGGAAAAGAACGCGACGCACAGGAGGAGGAGCGCGACAGTTTTATAAATATTTTCACTTCATATGGTCAGTTATGCAAGTGACAAAGGAAGGCAAAGGGTCACCCAAGCCATTTGTCATGTTGGTGGCACTACACATGTAACTAATGTTTGGCTCTCCACCTTCATTTGGTGACCCTTGGGCGTTCTATCTCTTTATGGCACATTCTATATATTGTATGCAAACCATTTGCAAAGAAATTGGTTGGTTGGCTTGTAACTTCTGGGGGATTGTGGGAAAGAAACTTTGTTTCTACACTGTATATTTTTACAGAGAATTAATGAAAGGCAGTGGCTCTGTTTCATGAGATTCATGTGGTTTTGAGTGTAGCAAGTGTGTCTCTTATGTTTCATATGTATCTTGTTATGTTTCATAGTTCATTTCGTATTCATTTCTGTTGTGAAATTTTTCGAGTGAGATTAGGTAGAATTCAATTTATTCTCCTACTGTGGAAAATTTCATACAGTGTTCATTCTTCTGTTGAAAAGGTTCATGTTTTCCATGGCCGTTTGACCTTCTTATCAACCTCTCCATTCTTTTTTATTTTGCATACCATTTCGTATTCATTTCTGGGTGGAATTTTCGGTTGAGATTATGTTAGATTTCAATTTTTTGCTCTTCGTGGGGAAAATTTCATTGTACAGTGTTCATTCTTCTATTGAAAGGATTCATGTTGTCCATGCCCTTTTCACCTTCTTAATCAAATCTCTCCATTCTGCTATATCTTAAAACTAAAATTGCTATGCTTTCCGCCTACCTTGCCTCACGAAATAATCTGTGCCTTTATGTTAAGTTCTCTGTTCATTGAGGTCCAGTGGTCCCATAACATCCCAGAAACACAGTCATTCATAAAAATCACTCCTTATTTTCATTTTCACTTACTAGCCTAAGATAAATAGTTCGTTTGACAGTCATCTCAGTCCTTTTCGTTTCATCTATTCACTCAATGTGACTCGGAGAGAGCCCTCTCCTGTTTTGGCAGGGCTAGCTACCAGACTGAGCATGGTTTGTGGCTACCCTGAATTTTTCCTTCTTTTAGCCCGAGGCGGATTTAGGTGCTAACACCACGCATGCATCTGGCCAAATGGATGCAGGCTTATGGAGAAAAGCCCCAACCTGAGTGGGTGCACCTGTTCTGTCATACCCTGGATGTTATCCCAATGAATTGGTATATATAAATAAAGCTTTGCCATGGGATAGGTGAATGGGATATCCTGCGCAAAGGATTCATGATGACATTCAACTTTAAGGATAGATTTGACAACATTGATGAAGTGCTACAACAGGTGAAAGCATCCATCTTTAGGATACCGCAGGATCCTTTAGACATAATTTAGCCTGAATGGGCTACTCAGTTGAGTCACACACTTGGATGTTATAATGTAACTGCTGAAGATGAGGATGAGGATCTATAGAAGATCAACATTCTAGAAACAGAAGGCCACCGCAAGGTTCAAGGAGCGTAGATTGAGAACCCTAATATAACCACACCAGTGAAGAAAAACAAGTGAACATTAGTACGAAGGCAGAGCCAAAATTCGTGAAGATTGGAGACTACTGGGACAACGCAATGATGGATAAGGTCATTGAATTTCTCCGTGAACACGAGGACTTATTCCCTACGAAGTTTACAGATCTAAAAGGAATAATAAGAGACCTAGGAATGATGAATATCATGTTAAATCTAGACACGAAGCCAGTTAAGCAGAGGCCTTACTGCCTAAATCCGAAATACAAGGAGAATGTTCGCTTAGAGCTAGACAAAATGCTAGCAGCTGGCATCATTGAGCCTATGGAAGAATCTAATTGGGTAAGACCAATGGTGGTGCAAGAGAAGAAGCAGAGGGTTGAAATAAGGATATGCGTGGATCTCAAAAAATTGAATGACACTTGCATGCATGATCCTTTCTCGAATCCGTTCACAGATGAAATGTTGGACAATGTAGGCAGCTAGGAAGCATCTTCCTTTACTAATGGGTTCTCTGAGTACCACCAAATAAAAATCACACCAGAGGATAGGAGCAAGACAACCTTCGCAACTCAGTGGGGTTGTTTTCAATACACTATGATGCCATTTGGATTGAAGAATGCGCCTGCAATCTTTTCGCATGTGGTTGTTGCGACATTCAAGGAATTTATTCATAAGTTCCTGGAGGTGTATTTTGATGGCTGCACTGTATTTGGGTTGGTTAAGTGCCACGTAGAAAGCATGCAATTGATGTTGGATACCTGCTGAAGGTACCATATTGCATTCAATATCAAGAAGTGTCTGCTTTGCATTCCTTTTGGAAACATGTTGGGGCATGTGGTTTGTAGACAGGGATTGATGGTAGACCCCATGAAGATTGTGGTGATACTAAACTTGGAAGCATTGAGAAGAGTGAAATAGCTGCACACTACTCTAGGACATACGAGATATTATAGAAAGTTTATCAAAAGCTATGCCCAGATCACCGCGTCAATGGAAAAGTTGTTGAAGAAGGATGTCCGTTCTGTTTGAATGATGGCTGTAAGAAAATCTTGGATATATTGAAAGAAAAGATGGCTACTGCACCGATTCTAGTCTTCTCGAACTAGAAGAAAGAGTTTCATGTACATGTTGACGCGTCATGTATAGCGCTAGGGGTAGTACTAATATAGGATGGTGGAGAAGGCTTAGACCATCTTATCACGTTCGCAAACCTTAGACTATCCAAAGTAGAGAAGAACTATTCTACCACTGAATGCGAGGGGCTAGCTATGGTGTATGCACTCCATAAGCACTGGCACTACTTGCTAGGAGGCCATTTTAAAATGTATACAGATCACTCCGCTTTGAAGTACCTGGTCAATAAGCTTGTGTTGGGGGGGGCGAATCTGCAGATGGCTCTTATTGTTCCAAGAGTACAATTTTGAAGTTGTTGTGAAGCCTAGACGATTAAACGAGGGACCACACCATCTGTCGCTGGGAGGAACCTACTAACTTGGAAGAAGGGTTGCTTGACGTGCAACTATTTGCAATACGTGTCATGGATGGTCATTTCGAGGATATAATACACTTCTTAACAACATAAACTTCACCAGATGGATATTTTATCCAACAAAATAAGGAATTAGTGGTGTGTGCGGCAGATTTCTCTGTCATTGCTAGGCATTTATACAAGATGGGGACTAATGAGATATTGTGACGGTATGTACCTGAGTTCGAATGAAGCAGCATCCTCGTGAATGCTCATGGGGGCACTACGGGAGGACATTATGCAGGGAGAGAAACTGCACAGAATATTCTACGTGCAGGGTTGTGGTGGCCAACCCTTCATCAGGATTCAAAAGCATATTGCAAGGTGTGTGATGTATGTCAAAGAATAGGAAATCCATCGTGGAGGGTGAAATTCCTTTGAATCTACAAATGACGTTGCAACCCGTCGATAAGTGTGCCATAGATTTTGTAGGACCCATTCAACCACAAGGGAAGATAGGAGCGAGGTACATTATCACTGTGATGGAGTATTTGACTTGTTAGGGAGAAGCATATCCAGTGAAGGATTGCACGGGCATGACGGTCATGAAGTTCCTATTTGAGCATGTACTAACGTGATTTGGATGCCCAAGGATCTTGATGAGTGATCGTGGTATGCATTTCCTGAATGAGACGATTAAGAGACTAACAGAAGAATTTCAGTTATATCACCAAAAGAGCACACCTTATCACCCACAAGCTAATGGGCCATTAGAGGCATTCAACAAAGTGCTTGAAAACATGCTTAGCGAAGTGATTGGGACCTACGTATACCTGTAGTATTGTGGGCTTATCGAACGACATGGAAGAAGTTGACAGGACAAACCCCTTTTAGGCTTGTCTATGGTGTGGAAGTCGTAATGCCTATGGAATACATCATGCCTAGTATGCGCATAACAACACTCATAGGTATGATGGATTGTGGAGCCCTCGACGAGAGGCTCGTGTAGTTGGATGAGCTCAAAGAAGAAATATTTTTGGCTGGATTTCACTAGCAGCAAAAAAAGGCATGGCATGATCGACACATCAAGTTGCACACATTTAAGGTAAATGATCTGGTTTTGTTGTATGATAGTAAGTTTGATAAATTCCCCAAAAAATTTAGGATGCACTGGTTAGGGCATTATGTTATTAAGGAAATTACCAATGAAGGAGCAGTAAAGCAAGTCAAGTTGAATGGAGAGCCCTTCCCAGGAAAGGTGAATGGTAGTCGCTTGAAGCCATACACCAGCAGTTTGACCAGGTGACTAAATGAAGGTAGCATAGTATTAGCGCTCTAGGCAGCTGAAAGGAGGCACAGGACTATAAACTACACTGCCCAAGTTGGGGAGCTACGCGATTGGAAGATGGTGTGAAGCAAGGACGTGTCACTGGGTCTGTGACAGCGCAGAGGGGTGTTTGTTGCTGGAGGAGCCGATATCCATCACCGATATGTTGATTCGCTGCATCATATGCCTACGGTATACAGGTGAAAATCCAACGATAATTTTTGGTGGCAAGGGTGGTGAGCTGGAACTCACAGAATCAATGAAAGAAAAATTCAAGTTGGTGAAGAAGTTGCACCGGTATGGAATCTCCAGCATCAGCGACCCCCTATGGAGGTGGCAACACAGATCCTTGCAAGGAAGGTGATGCGAAAGTTCTGTACTGACGAGGTGTCGACACTTATCTTCGTGCTCTCACAGAAGTGTAAGGAAGAGGTCTAGTTTAACTGGTCGGATTACCTTCGCGGCGAGTTCCTAGCCAACTGCCGCAAGACGCAAGAGCAGAGGAAGACATTCCACTATGCATGGATCTTGCTACCAATTGTGCTCAAAGCATGGGAGCTATCGGAAGAGAGCCAATTCCCCTCGATCACGCCAGACCTTCCTGAAGTAGTAAAGTACACTTCGCTTTGGGAAACCAAGGATGCGGATAGCATGCAAGACAACAAGATCTTCTGGATCTTGATGGGAATGAACATCAGGATGGCTATCAATCACAAGTCATGATTGTTGCCAATGGTATATGCTAGCCTACTGAGCTATGCTGAATTCAAAGCAAACTTCCATCAGATCTCAATCAGGATGTAGAAGGACCCTGTGCATAAGTGGTACAATTTTCCATACCTAGCCATAGATGATGCCATTGATGCGGTATTAAATAAATGGCTGGCAGAGTGGCGCACCTCCATGGACTTGGCGGTGAGTGGAAGAAAGTTCACCACACAAAAGAAGAAGGACGAGGCCAAGTTGAAGATGGCATAAATGGTTTAGAAGAGGAAGAAGGAGGCCATTGAGAAAGCCAAGAAAAAATAGATAGGAAAGGAGGCATGAAGACAAACAAGAGGCACAAAGCAGGGCTTTGACAAAGGCGCGCGGTTGCCTTCACTTGCAATGGAAGAAGAGGACACACAGAAGCACAACACGGTCACTTAGAAGACATCCGGCCATATTAAGCACCTGAGAGAGCTGGAAAAGGGAGGGTCCAGAAAGAAGTCCAAGGTGACCAAGACCTCGTTGGACCCCATAACACTAACGAAGGGATACTTATAAAACATCGGTGACATAGTCAGAGATGTCACCGTGGAGGCCCTGTAGCAATTTGAAAAGCAGCAGTAGATCATCCTAGGGGCTATCCAAACTAGATTGTAGGAGTTGAAGGCCTGTGCGTCGCAAGTTGGTACGGTGTCTACCAGCTTGGCTATTGGCACATCAAAGGTTGTTGATATGTTGCATACGAAGGCTTCTAGTGCGCTAGTGCTGCCAGATGGCACATTGACAACAGAAAATGAGGTTGATAAGCCCATTGTCAACACCTTGAAGGGTATAGGATTTAACCTGGTAATGCTCCCACGCAAAGAACTCCACTCTTTACAGGATGGAGTAATTGCTGAGCTGAGGGCCTGCGAGCACCTCACCCTCCAAGTGATCAGCGAGTAGAGAATAAATAATGAGTAGATGGCCTTACAGAGGAATGTTGCCATTGCCTCCAAGGCTGAGGTGACCATCTAGAATAAGAATATCATACAGGTCGTGGAGGAGGCCTACAAAATGGTCCCAAAGTTCGCCATTCTGGAGAAGGAGCCAGTCAAGGTCTGCATCCATAAATTGGCCGCAGGGATGTGTGACACTCGGACGAAGATGGCACAGATTTAGTTGGAGTTGAACTTGCAAATTACAGAGATCCATTTAAAGACTCAGCCTTCGACACTACCTGAGGTAGAGGAACAGCGGGTGGCTGTTGTCACAGGTGTAGTCGCGACAGTGGAGAGTGCAGTAGCAGACTACACACAATTGTTTGAAATGTCGTTTGAGGTCTTGACTAGCTTGGAGGAGGACCCAAACATCCAGAGGCTCGAGACAGAAGTGCACGAACTCCAATAACACTATGACAAAGTTAAGGGCATAGCACGAACCGTCGCACTGACAAAGAGGTTAGCCAAGCTGCAGAAAGCTAAGAAGCTGAAGGAACAGGTGGTCACAAAACTGCACAAAGAAGTAGTGCTGAAGGCGTGGCTAAAGCCCTAGCTGGAGGAAACTTATGCAATTACAGGAAACATTGAAGGCAAGCTTGCGACTCTGCAAATGATGCAACAATAGCTTCAGTCCTACAGCGCAGCGGCAATAACTAAGAATACAGTTGAAGATGTGAAGCAGACAACAACTCAGTGCATAGCCGAAGTGGCTGTCATCAAGGTCAAGCTGGACGAGCTTTGTGCAAAGATCTCTGCGCCTGCCAAGTGACTCGAGGGCAAGTCATGATGTTTGTGTTGGGGGCTTGTTGGGAGAGGGATCCCCCAAGGGAAGTTTTGGGGCTAAAAGCCCATGTTTTTGTAATATTATTGTAAAGACTCAGCATTTGGTAGTGGAGCACGAAGGTATTATGTGTCACGAAGGGTAGTCCACCCTTAGTTTTGTAAAGTAAAGTCGGCTGTAAGAGATCTACCCATGGTCTGTGGACATGAGATTGTATAAAAAGAGCTAAGCTATAAGTAGTTAGAGGCATCAATTGATCAATGGAACAAGGAAAAGAGTCATAGATTTAGAGCAAGAAGTCTAAGTCCTGGGTTGTAGCGTAGGTAAAGGCTCTGTAGCTGAGTGCGCAGAGACCTAGGGTAGAAGTCTGCAACTGAGTTCTTGGACCCCTGCAGCTATGTGCACAGGGTGAATAGAGTCTGTAACACTAGGAAGATAATAATAAAAGGATTTATTTTGCAATTTATGTGTATTTGTTATGTTGATGGGTTTGGATATCTTATGTATGAATTTCCTTTATTATGCTTATAAGATGCACGAAGGAATGTAATTACACTGAATAATTGAATGCAATCATGAATATCTGCTTACACAGTGACAACTTTAATTATTTAAAAGGATAAGAAAATCACTCAAGATAATTGGGGAATCTACACAGCACGCTATTATAGCAGCGCGAAAGTACCTGAGCTATAGGTTAGAGCTGCGTGAAGGTCGATCGTGTCCTTTCATGAAGGTAATGAAAGCCGGAACAGAGGGTTTTTCTTACAAGCCCTAGAGTGAGATCACTTGAGCGAAGGCAAGGATAGAGAGATCAAACGACATCACAACCATCTCAAGGGTGCATAAACTTGGTTCCAGCATCCCCCCATACTTCATCTGGTGAGACTTTGGTCCGCACTCTATGGGCTGATGCTGAAAGGGCCAGTAGTGTAGGGATTTGTTTGGCTAAATAACACTGAACTTGGGTCAGGCCCCCTCAAGCCAACACACAAGCCAACAATCTCCCACTTGTTGTTTTCATTCCACATGAGAGCTTACTTATTTATCTAGCCCTACAATGCCCATTGTTCCTCTACACCAAGAGGACTTATCAGAGCTCACAGATTTTGTCAATGCATCTACAGTATTCTTCAAAGTGTCCACCTTTACTAGCAACACCTTTTTGTATTCTATCATATCCCTCACAAAGTGATACTGAACATCAATTTGCTTTGTCTTTGAATGGTAAGCAGGGTTCTTTACCAAGAAAATTTCATTTTTCCTATCACAGTCTATCCTTATAGCTCCCTGTACTAACCCAATACTTGAACACAATCTCTGCAACCAAACTTCTTCCTTCCTTGCATGAGTGGATGCCATGTATTCTACCTCTGTTGTTGATAGTGCCACTACAAATTATTTCTTGCTCATCCAATTGAATGCACCTCCAAATAGATTAAACACATACCCACTTGTAGATCTTCTCTGATCCAGATCTCCATCCCAATCTACATCAACAAATCCATGGATATCCAAAACTCTGTCCAATTCTGGTCTTGGTAGCACAAACCATAATCACTAGTGGCACGCAAATACCTGAAAACCTGCTTCACTATTGTCCAATTCTCCTTCCTCAGTTTTGACATAAACCTACTCAATAATCCCACTACATGTACAATGTCTAGTCTAGTATAGACCATCACATACATCAGGCTATCACCTACACTTTCATATGGGACATGGGACATGTCCCTTTCCTCTTCTTGTGTCTTGGGACACTGTTCAATAGATAACTTTATACCTATAGGAATAGGAACCTTCACTAGTTTACTATCTTGCTTATTAAACCTTTGCAGTATTGTCTTGACAAACTTCCTGTAGTTTAACCAGAGCTTCCTCTTTGCCTGATCTATTTTAATTTCCATGCCCAAAATATAGGTTGCAGCACCAAGATCTTTCATGTCAAATTTGAAGGACAATTGGGTCTTCAAATAATGGATAATTTCTTTATCATTTCCAACCAACAACATATCATCCACATACAAGACCAGATAAATAACACAGTCACCAATTTATTTAAAATACACAGAATGATCTGCTTTGCTTTTGGTGAAGCCAAGTCCCCATATAAATGTATCAAATTTTTGATACCACATCATTGGTGACTATTATAACCCATACAGAGAGTTTTTAACTTACATACCAATTATTTCTTACCCTTCACTGTAAAGCCTTTAGGTTTCTTCATGTAGATCTCTTCTTCCATATCCCCGTGAAGAAATGTTGTCTTCACTTCGATCTTTTCTACCTCAAAATCAAAAGCAACAACAACAGATAAAAGTAATATAATAGAAGTTGTTAGAAAATTATATATTATAGAGCAATGGAACACATAAAATATTGCAGAAATATAAACACAGAAAACACATAAAAC
>APFE030541966.1:10348-38365 GCA_000404065.3 Pinus taeda | reverse complement strand
AACACAGAAAACACATAAAACAAGAGAGACACAGATATACATGGTTCACCCAGTTTGGGCTATGTCCACGAAGAAACAACCAATCCTTCCTTTTATATTATCCAGCAAACTGAAGAGATACAACCTACAATAGATCCATTGTAATTCCCTCTTCACTCCCATTCTCCTCTCTCTTCCTCACTCCGAATACAGATCTACATAGACGCAATAAAATTACCTCATATATAGCGAGGAGTTTCCTTCTAGGGAAAAAAACCCTAAACTAAACATAAATTCTACCGTCAGATCTCCGCCTAATGAACAGACCAGATTGATTATGAAATTAAAACATTTTACAAGGCAAATTTACATCTATTTTTAGCTTCGGGGGCATTGTCCCTGATCCCCTTGCCAGGGGGGGCTCCTAAAGGTCGCAGCTGCCCCCCTAGACCCCCCCTACAGTGAATATTTTACGGGCAGCATTGCCACGCCATTATGAACTGGGGTCCAATACGGTGATACCTTTGAACACAGAAGATAATCAGGCTCCACACCCAATAGAAGCTACCTTGGCAATAGGAGAAAAAAATCGCCAAGATCAATTCTCTTCACCTCGAAATAACATTTTTCTACCAACCGAGCTTTTTATTTCTCCACCTTTCCTTCTGCATTTGTATTCTTCTTGAACACTCATTTGCTGCTAATGGGTTTCCTTCCAGCTGGCAATTCCACCAGATCCCAAGCCTCATTGTTGTGCAAAGATACCATTTCATCAACCATGGCCTCTTTCCAGAGTTTGCCATCCTCTGAATTTACTGCTTCCTTCATAGTCTTGGGATCATCATCAACAATATATAAAGCAAAATTTGAACAGAAATAAGATGGACTATGCCTTTTTGGCTGTCTTCTTTCTCGAACTGATCTTCTCACAACCAGAGTTTGTGCCTCTTCATCTTCTGATTCCTCTTTTGCTGTAGAGTCCAATTCGTCCTCCTTAAGCTCAAACTCTATCTTCTCATGTTTCTTTGGTTGGACTTCATGTTTAATAACATATTTCACCTCTCTGCACACCACATCTTAGCTATACATAACCTTCCTTGTTACTGGGTTCCAAAGCTTATAACCCTTTAAATCATCCTTATACCCAATAAAGATGCACTTTTTAGATTTACTATCCAACTTTGTTCTTTTCTCCTTTGGAACATGTACATATGCATCACATACAAATACCCTTAGATGTGAAAGAGAAGGTTTCTTACCATTCCATAACTCTTGTGGAGTCTTATCCTCCAATGCTAATGAAGGTGATCCGTTGACTAGGTAACATGCAGTCTCCACCACCTCTGCCCAAAACTCTTGTCCTAACCTGACACCACTGAGCATGCTTCTTGCCCTTTCCATCAATGTCTTGTTCATTCTTTCTACAACTCCATTTTGATGAGGTGTGTACGGAGTAATCTTCAGTCATGCTATACCACACTTCTTACCGAAATCTTCAAATTCCTTCTTGCAAAACTCTCCACCGTTATCTGTCTTCAACACCTTTATCTTCTTCTCTATCTGGTTTTCCACCAGAGCCTTAAATTCTTTAAACTTGTCATCTATAAATGATACATAGTACAAAGACTTACCCAGTGATGGAACCTTCATAGGTCCAAACAAATCACTGTGCACAAGCTCTAATATCTATTTCACCCTCTTACCACCAAAGGGGAAACTCACCTGATTTTTCTCCCCATATACATAATTTTCACGGAAATCAAAATCTAGAGATCTATTAGTCATACCTTCTACCATACCTTTACCATGAAGTATTCGAAGGCCCTTCTCTCCAATATGTCCAAGCCTTTGATTCCATAGCATGGTCTTTTCTCCAAAGACCACTAGATGTTTTGCTCCACTTTTAGGAACCACAGTAATATTACACCCATCAATAATAGTACTACCTTTCAGCTTGTATAGAGTTCCAATCTGATCTCCCCACATCAATACCAGTGCTCCCCGAATGATGCAGGAGCTGAGGGAGAGTGTGAGTAGAGGGCAGGAGTTTTTATTTGGAAAAATGCTGAAATGCATTTTTATATGCACGGTATTTAGAAATTCTGGGTTTGCAGGGTTGGCCTTGCATTAGAGTTTTTATTTAAACTAAGGGGTCTTATGTTTAAGAGGAAATATTAATTTTATGTAAATATTAATGGGATTTTGAGAGTTTTTAATTAATTATATGGGAGGATTTGTTAATGTTTCCAAATAATTGGAAAACATGAGAGAAATTAGACTTGATATATTTAAGAATTAATTATGAGCCTAGGTTAGTTTTAGTTTCAAGATTCTGGGGATAAATATAGATTGTAGGGGTGTTGAGATATTCGAGGACTTTGTTAAGTGATTAAAGGGATTTGAACCTAAATTGGTTTAATTAATTTGTATAACTTATCAAGCCTCAAAGGCGTTGAAAGGGGGAGATTGAGAGGGAGAGTGTGAGTAGAGGGTAGGAGTTCTATTTGGAAGCCTTCGGGCAGATTGTAAAAGGACCAACAATTGGGAAATCAGGTCAAGTAAGGAGGCTATTATGTAAGTACTGTATATTTATGCAGAATTTAATTTCTGGAGTTTACACCTTTATTGAGTTTGTGTTTAAATGAATAAGATCAATGGGATTATGAATCATGCTGTTGAAGTTGGATATGAGGAAGAGTAACTCGATGTGCTTGAAATTACATCGGCTCTGTGTGAAACTTGAAATACATAATCGTTGATTGTTATGAATGTTGAATCTTGGCATGAGTGGGTATTTTCCAATGTATTTGGGCCGCAATTTTGTGTTAAAACCCGTGCATAAAGCTCTATCTGTCGGGCTTGTTGGTTACTTATAAAAGCTTGTGGTACTCAACATAATCGATAGTGAATCAATTGCATTTATCGCTATTGACTTAGGGTGTTGAAGCCATAAAAACTGAATTCAGCTTAGAGACTGACGGAATTAACGAATGTTGATTCTCTGAAACCCATATTGCATTTATCACTGTGTCATTCTCTCAATGGAAATCGAGAGTTCCAACTTTGATTCATGCTGGAAGAAACACGGTTCTGATTGTGGAAGATCGATTCGTATCCGATCCATGCTACCATGTGAAGGAATAATTTCTTTGTAAAGAAATTGACATCGATTTGTGTTAAAATCCAGTACATGATAATTGATAACTCAATGTTGATTATTTAACATGCTCAATATGTGAAATCGATATCAGGAAAACAGTGTTTGCAGGAGTGACAATGTTGAATTGAGAAACAGAGTTTGCAGGAGCGATGGGAATTTTGAGCTGAATTAAATTTCATTAATCGACTTATTGATTAATCCAAACATCAGGTTGCATACAGAGAAGGAAGCAGTGATCGAAACTTAGTTGATTGCATTTGGTTGAAGATCTGATTGGTAGCACAGAGGTTACAAGTATGTGAGTTAAAGAGTGTTGAATTAAAGGGGGATGCGTTGGGATTCAATGTACTGCTAATGTGGAGGATGAGAGCGATGGAGTTTCCAAATAATTTATTATGATTTTAAACCATATATTGAAAAGCTTCCACATGCAAATAGTAGTGTGTGAGTTGAATTTGCCAGGTATTGAGGTTTTTATTTGGAAAAATGCTGAAATGCATTTTTATATGCATGGTATTTAGAAATTCTGGGTTTGCAGGGTTAAATCTACATCAGAGTGGTACCAGAGCGGGAAAGTTGTCTGGTTGAATTTGCAATTATGTATGTTGTATGTGGGTTTTGATTACAGGAACGAGCTTGTATGCTGGTGTTTTTCGGATTGAAGAGCGCACGTTAGTTGAGCGCAGAAGCACTGTCGAGCTGCAGGTGAATTGTGAAACAACTTTAGAAATCGATCTGCAGGTTGAAGAAGGGCGTAATAAGGAGCTGAGTAGAATATCGATCTATAAAAGATCGATTCTGGCTGTGCAAACATTGGTCGGGTTTGGCTTTCAAGTATATTTTAATACCATTGAAATTGCAGAACGTTGCTCAGACTTGGAAACAGTGCAAGAGGTTAATCCATTCGATGAATTGGGTTATTGCTAGACGTGATAAATAATGCAGATGTCGAATTCTCTAATTGCCGAAATGATGTTTTGTAGAAGTGTTACAGATTTAATGGAGGAAGATAGATAGATTTACATAAATCGATGTTAATTTGTGTTAAATTCCCTACAAAAGGAGTCAAGCACACAGAGGAAGCACTGGTGAAATCGTATGGAGTAAGAATGCAGAAGTTTCATTAGAAATCGATGAGTTTTCTTTGAAGGAGCAGGTGATATTATAGCAATTGATCATTAGTATTTTATTCTGCGTTAACCTTTGTTTGTAAGTGATGAAATTAATGGTGAAGCATAGAGAGTTAAGTTTGTTAAAGAGGAAACAGATTCTCTGCATGTCAGAAGTTGGAACGGAATGTGCAGAGGCAGAGGCATAATTAATGTGCTGGTAAGTCGTGGTTAATGATTCGGCTTTTGAATAAATCTGAATTTTATATAATTACCATAGCAAGAGAACTCAGAGTTAAATGGTAAAGGCGTTTGGTTAAAAGGCGGAGTTTGGAGACCAAATTGAATCGAGGATGCAGAACAAAGGTGAAGTGTGAAAGCGTTGATCGAACTTGCTTAAAGTGGGGGTGCATTATGGATATGCGCAAGTGTTGGAGAAAAGCCCCATTTTGTTTAACATATTTGTATTTTTTGTAGCTAGGCAATGATTGCGTTGAATGGGATCGGTTTGAAATAAATCAAGTTCTGAAATCAGACTGAGCATCAAGTGTTGCGTTGAGTTTAGAAGGACGCAAGAGCAGAAAGTGGCATTGAAACTGATTCATAGGTTTATTTATGAGGAGCTAAAGTATGAAACCTGCGTTATAAGGAGAAGGCGCAATATGAATTGCATCCATTTGGTTGATATGTATTGGTGTTGTTTGCAGCAATTTGTAGCAAGAGGTTGTCAGAGATTGGTTTGAAAACAAACAGAAGGCAAGTGCAGGAGCTGAACTTGTGGGAAGGATTGCTGAGAAGTGGATTAAATGAAGTCCATACGTGAACAGACGCAGTTCACAAAGGAGGGGAAGATGACTGCTGATAGTCATTTTTAGAAGTCTGATGAAGAGTACGAGTGGGAGAAGGCCGAAATAGCAATTCAGCTTGAATTGTTAATGGAGCTATTGTAGGAAAATGTGAGAAACTAGACACATGGTTGGACCATGAGAAAGAAGGTAAAGTGGCAGAAGTTGCACGTAAGAAGAGAAAATCAGGTAAACATACAGTTGATGGAGGAGCTGAGGAAGCTCGAGCAGATGTTAAGTTGTAAAGAACTCAGAGAGGTTGAGTTGAAAATGGATGTTTCCATTTGTGGCCTGGAAAATGGTGAAATTCTAGGTGAAGAGATCAATGAGGAAGATCTCATGAACTATTGGGATAGTTCAGAAGCATCTGAAGAGGTAATGACGAGAGAAATAGGTAAGGCTATGAAGCCTTGTAAATTTTCTCACAGTTCATGTATGTTTGCAGGATGTGTGATAGATGGTGAGCAGTCTGATGGAACTGTCACAAAGGACAATGAAGTTCTTGAGGTAAAGTCTGGTAGAGGATTCCTTTCAGAGAAGGAATGTGATGATTGGTCAACAACAAATGAAGGTATGGAAAGTTGTGTAAAACTTCCGATTTCTACTCCAATTGAGATTGTTCAGTCCTTGGAAATTAGATCTTCAGAGGAGAGAGTTGGAAAAGCAGAGGATCTATGTTCAGGGAAAGTTGCTGAAAGACACAGAACAGGGAAAGATTTTCCAAACAAATGATGTGGAAGAGGGACTAACTGATAGTCTCACAGAGGAATTGAATCAGCATACTGATGTGCTGATGGATGAAGGAATTTCAGAGCAGCATACTGAAATTTTGCCAACAACAGTAGAAGAGGCACTAAAGCCTTATGTTTTTTATTCTAACAATTGTTTTGTGAATGCAGGTATTATTGCAGGTGTTGAAGGAAATTTGACTCAGTTGAGCAGTCAAATGAAGGAAAAAGATGAGAATTCTATGGAAACATCTAATCCATGGGTTGAGGACGTTATGTTACTGGAAAGGATGCTGAATGATCAAGATTTAGTGTAGGAAGAATCCCAATTTCAGAGTTGGGAATTGCAGATGCAGAGAGATGAACATAGCGGAAAAGAGTACACAATGTGCCAGTCTAGTAAGTGGATGATAGGAGAAAACAGAGAAGACGTTTTCCGTTGTAGAAGACAAGAGTGTTTGGATGATTGGGTGGCAGTAAGAACAAGAGCAAGAAGTCAGCAAGTGACAGTAAAAATTGAACGAGTGAGAACTGAGCAAGCCGTCTTAGCTCAGCGGGCGGTAAGGAATAAGCAATTTGAAGATTTATTGGACAGAGAAATTGAAATAATCAAAAGAATCATGATGAAAGTATCTCAGAGGAAGATATTAGTAAGGAAGAGAAGTAACAGCAACAAAATGAAGACAAAGACAGATTGTGAAAGTGCAGCGAGTGGATCAAGACAGCATAAGATATGGAGACCTGGAGAAAAGAAGCAAACAATAGATATGGATGATGAGTTACAAAACAAAATGTGGGATCCGGGCGGACAAAGATTTAAAATGCATGATCAAGAGATCATGATCATTTTCAACCTTGGGAGTCTGATGCAGGAGCATTAGACTCGAAAAATACTTTGTATTTTATTTAAACTAAGGGGTCTTATGTTTATGAGGAAATATTAATTTTATGTAAATATTAATGGGATTTTGAGAGTTTTTAATTAATTATATGGGAGGATTTGTTAATGTTTCCAAACATTTGGAAAACATGAGAGAAATTAGACTTGAGATATTTAAGAATTAATTATGAGCCTAAGTTAGTTTTAGTTTCAAGATTTTAGGGATAAAATATAGATTGTAGTGGTGTTGAGATATTTGAGGACTTTGTTAAGTGGTTAAAGGGATTTGAACCTAAATTGGTTTAATTAATTTGTATAAATTATCAAGCCTCAAAGGCTTTGAAAGGGGGAGATTGAGAGGGAGAGTGTGAGTAGAGGGAAGGAGTTCTATTTGGAAGCCTTCAGGCAGATTGTAAAAGGGCCAATAATTGGGAAATGAGGTCAAGTAAGGACGCTATTATGTAAGTACTGTATATTTATGCAGAATTTGATTTCTGGAGTTTACACCTTTATTGAGTTTGTGTTTCAATGAATAAGATCAATGGGATTATGAATCATGTTGTTGAAGTTGGATATGAGGAAGAGTAACTCGATGTGCTTGAAATTACATCGACTCTGTGTGAAACCTGAAATACATAATCGTTGATTGTTATGAATGTTGAATCTTGGCATGAGTGGGTATTTTCCAATATATTTGGGCCACAGTTTGGTGTTAAAACCCGTGCATAAAGCTCTATTTGTTGGGCTTGTTGGTTACTTATAAAAGCTTGTGTTACTCAACATAATCGATAGTGAATCAATTGCATTTATCGCTATTGACTTAGGGTGTTGAAGCCATAAAAAATGAATTCAGCTTAGAGACTGATGAAATTAACAAATGTTGATTCTCTGAAACCCATATTGAATTTATCACTGCGTCATTATCTCAATGGAAATCGAGAGTTACGACTTTGATTCATGTTGGAAGAAACACGGTTCTGATTGTGGAAGATCGATTCGTATCCGATCCATGCTACCACGTGAAGGAGTGATTTGTTTGTAAAGAAATTGACATCGATTTTTGTTAAAATCTAGTACATGATAATCAATAACTCAATGTTGATTATTTTGACATGCTCAATATGTGAAATTGATATCAGGGAAACAATGTTTGCAGGAGTGACAGTGTTGAATTGAGAAACAGAGTTTGCAGGAGCGATGGAAATTGTGAGCTGAATTAAATTTCATTAATCGACTTATTGATTAATTCAAACATCAGGTTGCATACAGAGAAGGAAGCAACGATGGAAAATTAGTTGATTGCATCTAGTTGAAGATCTGATTGGTAGCACAGAGGTTACAGGTATGTGAGTTAAAGAGTTTTGAATTAAAGGGGGATGCATTGGGATTCAATGTACTGTTAATGTGGAGGCTGAGAGCGATGGAGTTTCCACACAATTTATTATGATTTTAAACCATATATTGAAAAGCTTCTGCATGCAAATAGTAGTGTGTGAGTTGAATTTTCCAGGTATTGAGGTTTTTAATTGGAAAAATGCTGAAATGCATTTTTATATGCATGGTATTTAGAAATTTTGGGTTTGCAGGGTTAAATCTGCATCACCGAACCATCTTGCAGGTATCTTTCTCGAACACTTTTTTTACACCTGCATCATCCAGCTTGCTTACATAAATCAGATTTCTGGCCAATGCATGAATATGCAAAACACTCAGAAGTGTTCTAATCCTTCCACCTTGCAACTTCAACTTTACTTTTTCACAACCAACGATTCTAGCCTTCTTTTCATCCCCCAAGAAGACATCACCACTATCATATTTCTCATACTCATAGAACCACTCTCTATGGGGAGTGAAGTGAAAGGATGCACATGAGTCAATCAACCATGCCTCATGATCTACATGTGTACTTGAAGAAGAAGCCAAGTATACATCCCCACCTTCATCTGAGGTGGTTTTCGCCTATGCAGAAGGAGCATAATCAGATCCATTTCCTTTTTCAAGAGCTTTAGATTTACAGTCCCTTTTTTAGTGCCCTTCCTTTCCTTATTTCCATCACTTTTACAAATTTTCATGGAGATTTAGGTCTCCCTTTATATTTAGATCTCCTAATTGAGGACTTATTTCTATTTCTGTTCTGGGGCTGTCCTCGTATAGACAAGGCATCACCACTCTAGCTCTCCATATTTTCTATCTCATCTCCTCCATCAGTAAGGATGAGACTATTTCATCAAACTGTAAGGAAGTTTTATTGCTACCCATTGCAATAACCAGACTATCCCACAAATCTGGTAGAGAACACAACAAACAAATGCACTTATCTTCATATGAAATTTTAATATCAACATACAATAATTGGCTTATCACAGTATTAAATTGTTAGGTCCCTATACTACTAGTGTAACCCCTTATTGTTATTAGTGCCACCCCCTTATTATATTGTTGTGCCCATGTAGTCACCATATTGTTATTATTAGGCCCCATAGAAGCCCACTATTGTTATTATCGTGCCCTTACATTATTATTATTATGTCGACTTTGATTATATTATGACCCCTTAAACTCCTATATATAGAAAGGAAGTCTTTTCATTTGTATCATCCAAGAATTATTCATTTGTGTAATGTAAAGGAGGTTTTCCCCTTGAAGAGGCTTATTTCTAAGGCACATCTATCTTTTTGTGAGCTAGTTTCATAACATTTGGTATCAGAGTTGTGGATTTTAGGGTTTTGCTACTCCAAATAGGTCATCGTGGCATTTTCACTATAATGTTTTCGATACAAAGTTTCAAAAGCTAAAAAAAACCCATTTGATAAGAAATCGGTATGAACCGTGCATCCAAATTTCAGAGCTTGTCTCACTATATATGCAGAGATATGATCTGAGGAAGATAGGGTTTTTGCAAGCTCCAGAATTTCATCTAAAACAGGTCATTGTGGAATGTTCACTATAACGATTTCTCTACAAAGTTTCATAAGCTAAAAAAAAAACCCATTTGAGAAGAGATCGGTCTAAACCTTGGTTCTGGATTTCAGATCTTGTCTCACTATCTTTTCGTAGATATAATCTAAGGAAGTCAGGGTTTTGGTGAACCCTCGAATTACATTCCAAGCAGGTCACCTTGGGAAAATCATCATAACTTTCTCCCTAAGCATCATATTAAATTTTTGTAAGAATTTTTAGAAAGAGGACTTCCTGTAGTTTTCTGTATATCAGTTTTAGATACTAAAGGTGAAATAGTGAGACATGGCACGTCATACAATTTCGCTCTATTAAAATAGTCTATAATCAGGTCACCGTGGGAGATTTGGCATAACTCTTTCTTGGATAATCAAATTCTGATCAGACTTGCGAGGTTAGAAAGAGAACTTAGAGAGCTACTGTAGAAATAAATTTAAAAACTTGGAGATTTGAAATTACAGAGTTACAGTTGTTTCAAGATTGAGCTGCTAAAATCAAGAAAAATTGAGATGAGGAAGTTTGATGGTAAGGATCCGGTAAATTGGATACTACAGATGGAGAAATATTTTGATCTACATGGTGTACCACTATTAGAAAAGGTATGCATTTCATCTTCATATTTAGAAAAATATTAATCTTATGGTATAAAAGGCTTTGTTCTCATAAGCTACTTGTTACGTGGTCAATTTTCATGGAGGAAATTATAGCACATTATGAGGATACAAAGACCAACACCTTCTTTAGAGAAACACCACAACAATTGGAAGAAAAAAGAGCAAAAGGGCTTTGTTACAAAGTGGAATGAAAAATTATGGCAACAAGGAAGTCTACCTCTCACAACTATAAAGATGGAAGGGGTTTTTGTCCTAACCTTCCACAACCTAAAAGGGTTACACCACAACAATTGGAAGAAAAAAGGAGAAAAAGGGCTTTGTTACAATTATGATTAAAAAATACATTAAAGGTCATAAGTGTGCTAAGAAGAAATTATTTTACATTGATTGTGGAGAGGAGGAAGAAAAGGATCAAGAAACATCAAAAGAAGAGTATATACTCCAAGAACCATCCCTAGAGAAAGAAGAAATGAATCCGACCACATCTTGTAAAGCATTGGAAATAATTACTACTCCTCAAACTATTAAGATAGAAGGACATATCAAGAAGAAAAAGGTTCAAGAAGTTGTTGAAGCCCCAAAAATCGGGTCTACAACAAGGGGGATACCCACCTGGTCCGGACCTTGAAAGCAGCTCATTTTCCGTGTGGGATGGTGGGTCCGACTGGGGATAATGGGACCAATTTCCCAATTTGTGTGTGTGTGTGTGTTGATTAATATTTATGTTTTCTAGCAATTTCTAAGTAAAATGCTTTTAATCTAAGTATAATTTAAATATGCAATCGTATTCTAATGAACAGAAATATTTAAATCTAAAATAACCCGGGATTCAACTTTTCACTTATGCGGTCTAAAATAGTTTCTAACAACAATTGGTAATAAAGATCATTCGATTGCTACAAGAAAAGAATTTGATAAAAATGAATTGTTTTGTATAAAAAGTTAGCCGAAACAATTGTGAGAAGCATATCGCATAATAAGTCATTCATATATTGAGCATAAACAGAGTAGTCATTACCATACAAAAGTGTCAAATAATAACTCAAACATTCAAGCTTTCATATATAAATAACTAAGCATAAAATATTACTTTGACACATAAGCATAAATCATTAAGAGATAAAAGTACCATTGATAAAAATTTCTACTCATGAGCTTCAGCAATATAGATTTATCTCTTCCTAATTCAACATCTACTAAGAGTACAAAAGTGCATTCCAATAGCAGACATTAAACACAGATATCATTAAATCTTGTTCCATTTATTCATCAAAACCTCCTCTGAGGGTGCAAAAGTGCATCTTCTGAGGATATGTTTTTGACAAATTTCAGTACCCTTCTCTAAATGCATGAGAGGGGTTAAAATACTACTTCCTAAATACTAAAAATAGTTTATTACAAAAATATAGGAGGAGGTTTAAATGATTGTCCTCATCTAAAGAAAAATAAATCAAAACTAAAACTACAACTGAATTTGGAAATTAACTATCTATGTATCTATTCTCTAAGGTCGCAAGCATTTAGCATTGGCTTGAGGAGCGCTGGTTGGTCGAATTCCGATTTTAGTTGTCCTATGAAAAAAATTGGCAAGTGCTGGTGCTATCTTCTCAACAGAGTTACTAAGGCATTTGAGAGTCATGCATTGATTGTGTGGTTTAACCAAATATTGCCAGTAAGTATCCCAGTTTAACTTGGTTAAATTCTTGATAGACTCTGCCCTTTCCTTAGCTTTCTGTCTCTAGCTTGTCTGTAGTTGTTGTGCCTTTGGAAGAAATCTGGGAGCGGTCTCTGATATGAGGTTTGCTCTATGCAGGTTTTCATTGACATAGTTAATGACATTATTTGTCGTTGTAGTTGCTTCCTCTGTTGCCTGTTTTGCCTTTCTAATCTATGCATCCCACTTATGAAACAACATTGCTTTATGGGCTTCATTGATTCTGAGTGCGATTGCTTTCTTTCCTTCTTCCAATACCTGAAAAGCTAAATAATTATAAATTATTTTGTCAATTAAATCATAATCATGTCACAAGTCCATGACATGATTAGTAATTCTGTCGCTCATCTTGCAATGGGAACTCCATTGCAATATTCTTTGGCATAATGCTTTTTGCTGTTACAAGATTTGATCTTTTAAGGCAAGGGCTTCTGAGACAAACTCTGTAAGCTTGGGATCATCTCTAGCATAGCTCGCAACTAATTTTCATTTTTGGCCAAATTTTTCTAGTATTCCAACTGCATCTATTGAAAATCTTGCTGTAATTTTTCTAACTTTTTCTCTACTTCGCAGTTGGCATTAGCTTGCTGTAGCTATTGCTGCAAAATTTGTATTTGTTCCTCTCTATCCTTAAGTAATTGTTGTACCTCGGACGCTTTGTCAATGGTAGCAGAATCATATGCTCCTGCAATCTGAGATAACTTAGTGAGGTGTTCAGTAGGGTCAGTGGTAGGGTCTCGCTAAAGAACATCTAGCTGCTCTGCCTCAGGAGAGAGCACGCTGTCCAGTTTCCTTTTCTTTCTTTGCCTTCTTACCACTACCTTACGCTATAGACTATAGAATACATCTAGAGGAGGAATATCTTCTATTTTGAGCATGATTTCTGAAGATGGAGTAATGGGAATATGCTCCATTTCTGGAGCATTGCTGACTCTTTCAATGACCATATCAATCACTGTCTGCACTATACTTTTAGGTATCTTTGTGTTCTGCTCCTCAGTATTAATCAATTCATTGAATGTTTCCCACTCTTTATCCAACTCAGTTCTCACTAGCTTTGGTGGCTGGATGGTGGGAGGGGGGACTTTTACTTATGGTGTAGTCAAGACCTGTTGCTCTAGGTGCTTTTTAGACTGGGCAGTACCTATAACTGACCCTTCACTCTTATTATGGTCGCTCTCGAACCGTTTAGATTTTTCTGGTAATTCTTTCCTAGATTTAGATCTGGACTTGTCTATACCTGAACTTACACTTAAACCGATACTGGGAGTGGGCTCTCTTATTGGTTCCAAGCGTAGCTTATCCAAAGGGATGTTAGCTAGTTTTCTTTCTCTGTACAATTTGAATTCTTGGAATTCTATTGGGGGAAATTGAATTTGAGCCAAGTGTAAAACTTCTTTAAATGTGCTTTTCTATTGAAAGGTATCATCAAAAAGATCATCCTCTTTGGAAAATACTTTTATCTTGACAGCAGTAGTGAAATTCTTAATGACATCATGGTGGTCGAATTGTCTCCCTGGAAACTTAAACAGTCATAGACACAGCATATTGTCTACTTCTTTGAATGCATGACCTAAATCAAACAGTGAAAAGGCCCCACAGGCCACAGGGAATTGCGGCCAAATGGCCTTTTTCTTGTCTTTCAGCTCTTTGCTTATTCCTCCCACCCCATAGGTCTGATAGGCAATTTCTCGAGCAAGTAACTTATTAGAGACATATAAGGGTAGGATGCGAGGGAAAGCAATGCTTCCGAATACTATGACATAGGTGAAAATTTCTTCTCCAAAGCATCTTGCATCAGGGAGAATGTCAACTTCAGCTTCGGGGGAAAACCTTGGGACATCCCTACTATACAACATTTTGTGCAGAGGTAACATGACTCCAAGAAAAATTCTGTAAAAATATAGGATAAATTTGGAATCCCACAATTCCTTATGATACATGTGAATGGGCAAGGGATTCTAAATAGTCTACTTCCAACCCATTAAAGGAAATTTGGAAACATAACAAATTGCATGCATAACATAAGCAACTAAATAGAAAGAAGGATAAATCCTCTGAGTGGTAATTCTTTTGGACTGATAGTTCCAAATAGTTGTAGCTACATTATCAGACAATATCTGAGCCCAATCCATAATAGTGACATTAGTGGCTGCATCTAATAGAGGTACCCACTCGAATGAAAACTTGTTGACGTCGGGCCTTCCAAATAGTCTACATAGCATAGCAGCAGCAAAGCAATATGGGGAAAAGAGGGAACCAATACTGTACATACTGTGTTTATCTTTTTTCAATGGTTCTTCCCTCGCTGACCAGTTGTTGGTGCACTCCACTAGATCTTCATTTTCTTTGGCGAACGTTTCCACAGACCATTTGTGGTAGGTTGCCTATAGCTCTAGTAGATGATACATAACCCTTAAATCTTGTGCAGTGAATGACCCAATTAGGTCTTGGATCCGAGTCTTGAATTGTCTGTCTAATATATCGGCACCATCTAGTACCCATTTGACCATGTTTGTGTATGGAATAATCTTAGGTCTTGTTGCTATCTAGTGCAAGAACGAACATGCAAGTTCTGTGATTGATGCCTCAGATGACCTGCGTGAGTCTGATGTTGCTTGCATCTCCATAACTTTGGGATTTTCTTCTTCGAGTAGATTGTACATGCCTTCCCAAGTGGTTATGTCGGCATCTCTATTGTAGGTAGTGTCTGTGTATAAGGGCGTCATCTCTTTATCCTCTGCAATCGGAGCTTTTTCCTTCTTTCCCATTACGCTCTAAACACTGCTGCATATATTATTCTGCTTGCCGCTCCTGCAATTTTACAAGTAAGGGAAGAATAATGGTAAGAGATAAGGTGATGGGAAAGCTCTTAACTCCAAAATCATATCAAATATATCACCCTATGTGAAATAACCTTTCGATTAGATCTAAATCTTTTCTCATAAATGATCATCAACTAACCATTAAATTGACATTAATGCCCATGACTTGGTATCGGATTTCGAGAAAAACTTTATCGAACGATGAGCCCTGTAGATCTGCGATAAAGCAATTTTTCGATTTGCTACGCAATATTGCAGATCCATTTGTTAACAATCATTCATTACCTTATGTTTCTGCGATATGTGATTTGTGAGGTGCCTTATCACATATCGCCAAATTGGGGGTTTTTATCTTAGGTGATAATTACGGTGTATAAAATCTGCGATGCATGATGGATCTTCAAGGCGCACGATCCGACATCGCGTTTTCACAATTTTGGGTATCTTGTTTATATGATATCCCTTATTACCTTTTGCGATGCGATGTCTTTTTATTAAGAGAAAGATTTTATTAGGAACTTATCATAACACTTAGTTTTTTGGATTTTATGAGTGTTGTCCTAAGTTTATGATAATGTGTTTTATTCTAAGGGAAAGCTAAGTACTAGTTTTTTATTTTTGGAAGGGTCCCCATTTATTTAGCTTTATTGCTAGAACTAAATAAAAGGGAGGTTGTTGTTGGCCACAACAATTGGCGATTCACTAGGAAGAACCAGTTATCTCTGATTATCTTTTGATTTTTCTAAACTTCCAAAACAAAAATGTTTTCTGGAAAATCAAACTTTATTATAGAAATGTAAGTGCATAATGCTTTCAGCTGTTAATGGTAGTTTGTTTCTTCTATGTTAGCTCTGATTTTTTACTTCCCAAAGCTAGTCATTGTATTTACATCAGCCACTACTTAGTTTATAACGATAAAAACAAAATCTTCTCTATAGATCAATTTTAAGTATGCTCATTTGTCATAGGCAGAGCCTCTACTACCAGCAGACCTTCATAGCCTCGACAGGGTTACTTGTTACCCAACAATGATCCTGTATCCTACTTGGAGGAATGTGCCACTTTCAAAGATAAATCCATATCCACACTTATTGCTTTTTGTTTTCTTTTAATTCTTAAAGAACAATGTCTTGGTTTGGTAGCCAAATTATGATAGTGCCATTCACTTGATTTATAACTTTGCTAAACAAGCTTGCTCGTGATGAGACCCCTTGTCTTTTGATTGCAACAATCTAGCATCATTGCCCTGTTTTGGTATGCAGTTTTGGCAATGTTAGTAAGTCATAATATCTATGATCATGATAAGTCGGCTCGTGATGAGACCTCTTATTCTTTAAGTCTAAGTGTATCATTGGATTACTCCTTCAAACTTGTATTTCCCTAGGTGGGGAGGAAGTCATTGGTTCCTTAAGAATAGCTATGGATGACAATTATAGAATTTTTTGGAAACAACTTTTCTACGGAGAACCTTTGTTTTGTTATTGATGTTTTTCATTGACTAATATAAAACAAATTCTCACTAAAGGTTGTTTTTCATCAAAATTCGTAAGATTGAAACTAGTAACATTTTCAAGTTTATAGCCTTTGACGGAAGCTTTCAATAATAGTGATCGATTTTTCAAATTAGTTCTATCTATACAATCGAAAAAACAAAATCTAAAAGAAAAGCTAACATTTTTTGTGAATTCCAAAGATAACCATTTTCAACTTGTTTTATTATCAAAATAAAGCTAAAAACAATAGTTTACAAAAAATAGAAGAGGTCATCTTCTATGGAAAGTATTTTTTAAGGATTTTCCCGTTAACAAGTAAACATTCTCTTTTCCTTGCTAAATCTTGCAACATGAAAGTGGACGGACCTATGATTTCTACAATTTGGAATGGTCCAAGCCACATTTGTTGGAATTTAGAATGTTTGCCTTTTTCTTCATGAGCCTTATCCCATTTCAAAACTAAATCTCCAATTTGAAAATCTTTCTTGGATGTCATGTTTGAATTGAAAGAAGCCTTTACTAATGCTTGATGATGAGCGTGTGTGATTTTAGCCTGTTCTTGTTGCTCTTCTAGCTTAAGGATCTACATTTGTCTTAGTTGTAAAGATGAAGTTGCTGTTTCGTCAATAAATTGAACTAAGGCCAAAGAAGGAATTTCCAGATGAGTTGGGAGAACTACTTCTTTCCCATAAACTAAATTAAAGGGAGAAGTGCCAATGGAAGGCCTTTGAGTTATTCGGTCTGCCCACAGAGCATAAGTCAAATATTTGTGCCAATTTTTGTGATTCTGATCAATGGTTCGCTTAATGATTCTGATTAAGTTTTTATTTGTTGATTCGGCCAACCCGTTCCCTTGTGGGTAATAATTGACAGAATATTTAAGCTTAAAATCTCTTCCAAGTGAAAATTTAGTCATAGCATCCAGAAAAATATGATGGATTATCAAAAATTAAAGCTGAGGGTAAACCAAACCTAGTGATTATGAACTGATCTATGAAATCAATAATGTGTTTAGCATTGGCTGTCTTGAGAGGAACTGCTTCTACCCATTTAGTAAAATAATCTATAGCTGTAAGGATATACCTATACTGTTTAGAAGAGTGAGGAATGCTCTCACCTATTATATCCAATCCCCATTGATCAAAAGGTTGATCGATATTGACTGGTTGCAAAGGCAATGATGGTTTCTTTTGTCTCCCAACAGCAGTTTGACAAACTTGACATTTCCTTATATAGCTATGTGCATCTTTAAATAATGTAGGCCAATAGTATCCTGCACACAAAATTTTAAGTGCTGTAGCATCTCCCACATAAAGTCCACCTACTGGTCCATCATGGAGTTCCTGCAACACCTTTTCAGCTTCAGATTTTTCAAGACATCGAAGGAGAACATAATCATAATTCATCCTAAAAAGTACATCGTTTATGAGTTGATACTACTTAGCCTTCAATATTAAAGCTCTTTTCTTTGTATAATTCTGATTTGAAAGAGCATATCCATTCTTTAGATAAAATATGATATCAACATATTCTGATTCAATATCGTTTAGGCTTACCTCATACATTTGTACCTCTTGATTTGGAGATGATATTTCAGCAATAATCGATGCTCTAGCCAACATTTTGCAAGAGCCTTGACCTTTTACAATATTTGCTGGCCTGATATTGGCGTCATATTCTTGTAAGGTAGTGATCCAATTTTCTCTCTTTTCACCCACGTCTTTCTGTACTAAGAGATTTCTTACTGCTAGAAATGACACTATTATATTTGTATGGGTTTTAAGAAGAAAGGGTCTAAATTATTTGATCGCTTTGAAAACAACATAAACTTGTTTCTCAACATCAGATTAATTTAATTCAGCCCCTTGCAAATTTGAACTAAAAAAGGCAATTAGGGCTTCTGCCTTGTCTTGATTGGCTTGAGTGAGTATCGCAACATATGATTTATCAGAGGCAAATGTATAGAAAATAAAAGGATCGGAAAAATTTGGAGTCGCTAGGGATGGAGCGTTAATAATCACTTGCTTGATTAGATTGAACGCTTCATATTCCTCTTTTCCCCATTTGAAGAGATAATTCTTTTTAATCATTGCTTGTAATGGTGACACAATTCTTGAGAAGTCTAGAACAAATCTTTTGACAAAAATAATCTGGCCAAGGAAGGATTGCATGGATTTCTTATTATGAGGCAAGGATATTTCAGAAATCTCCTTAATTCTATCGGGGTCAATATGGATTCCAGATTTTGACACTATAAATCCAAGAAGTTTTCCTTCACTTAATGAAAAAAAGGAATTTTTTGGATTAAGTGAAATCCCATACCTTTGGCAATTATAGAAGATCTTCTTTAAGTCTTTGAGGTGATTACTTCATTTTTTTGAGTATACAGTTATATCATCCAAGTAAATCACCATTGATTTGTTTACAAATCCCTTAAATGTGATATCCATGGCCCTTTGAAATATAGCGCCAACGTTAATCAGAAGAAAAGGCATCTTTTGATATGCGTAAGTACCCCATTTGGTTCTGAACGTGGGTTTTAGTTAATCGCCAGGTTGGACTAGAACCTGGTTGTAGCCAGAGAAACCATCTAAAAAAGACATTAATTCTAATCTTGCAATTGCTTGTAATATTTGTTCCATAGGAGGCAGGGGAAAATTATCCTTTTGTTAGGCTTTGTTAAGATTTCGAAAGTCAATACAGATTCTAATATTTCTATTTTTCTTTTTGACAGGAACGAAATTGGAAACCCATCTAGAATTTCGAACGGGAAAAATAATTTTGGCTTTCAATAATTTATTGAGCTCAGAGTTAATCTGACATTCCAGATAAGGATGAATCTTCCTCAACTTCTGATGGACAGGTTTTTCGTCAGCTATCATTGGGATAGTATGCTGAATGATTGAAGTGTCATAAGTCTTAAGGTCATCATAGTTCCAGGCAAAGACACTTTTGTATTGTTTCAAGAGCCGAACAAAGGCTAATTTTTCTTTTGGGGTTAGGCCAAGACCAAGGTTGATATTCTGTGGCTTGGTATCCATTCATAGATTTACTAATTCATAGTTCAGAGTTGAACTCTGGAGTTTTGAATTGGTAGATCTTTTAAATCGGTTTTTCAAATCATATAGGTCTTCTAACTTGACTACAGACTTTGGTATAGCATTATTTGTGCTCTCTTGTTGTAATTGTTTGTCATGTTGTTCCCCATCAATTATCTGATTAGTGTAAGATCCTTACGATTTCAGGAAACTTACAATATGAGGATCATTGTTAAAAGTTCTCCAGTTTGTAACATTATCAGGGATGGAGGGACTAAATATTAATTCGATTGAGAATCTGTCTGGGTTGTAGTCTTCTGAAGGAATGAACTTGGAAGCTACATTTGCCAGGAGGTCAGCACTAGCATTTTGGAGTATGGGAATGGATGGAATATTAAATGCTATAAAATGTTCAGTTAGATCTTGTACTAAAGATTGACGATGTTTTAAATGACCTGATTGACAGTGTATAGTATTTCATACCTGTTTGATAACAATCTCAGAGTCTCTGAAGACTTGTAAATACTTGATATCTAATCCGATTGCCTTATACAATACCTGGACTAGAGCTTCGTATTCTATAGTTTTTTTTGTGCAATCGAACTCAAGTCTACATGTTAGCATAGTTTTGTTTCCCTCTGGACTAACTAATACACATCTTGCTCCTGCTCCATCATTAGATTTTGAACAATCAAAAAATAATTTCCAAAATCAAAATTTATTTACAGGACTATCTATAAAATTAACACATTTAGAACTATCTGTTTGAGAAAAGTTTTCTATTTGAGACAGAACATAATGTTCTAAGTAAAGCAAAGTGGGAGCATTAAAATTTCCTAGGAACGAATCAACATAATAGTTGCCAATTATATTGTTGTTGTATGCTACAGGTTCATTTTCTCCTTCCAATTCTGTCACTATGTATTTTTGGTGTCTTTCTTGCTCAACCTTTATCTAATTTGGTTTACCATTATAAGGGAGCCACATATGTGACCAAACAGTCGCAAAGTATCCATGAAGCTTTTCAGACCAATCTCTACTAAAAATTAAGCCATAAAATTCGGGAATGTCTGCAACTAGAATATCAATGACTTGACATACCTTTGGATTAGATGACGGCCTTATGGTAACTTGATTAAGTTCACTGATTACTTCCACCTGCGATTGGTCCAATTGAACTATGCGTACTGCATATTTTTGAGGTTGGATGTTTAGATTTCCACATATTGTTTTCGGAAAAATATTAGATGAAGCTCCTGAATCTACCAAACAATTATGTAAGTTTTTATTGAAAATTTGGTAAGTAAGAAGGAATGGGGGAGTATGGGATTTTGACCTACCTCCAATTAAGGCAATATCATTAGGATCAACTTTATTTTCCATATTAGTTGGAGGTCTTCCCATCTTATGAGAAGCTTACGAGATTATAGCGGCGGGAAGAGCTGCAACCAGTATTGCATGTAACTCTTTCAAAAGTAGATTTTGTTGATTTTTCAATTTGCTCAATTTGTGAAAAGTAATGTTAACCCTAGTCTTCTTCATATCTTCAATGATATTATACTTCATCTCATCAGAAACAAATAGTGTTTTAGATGGAGTTGAGGGATCAGATTGGACTGGGCTTGTTTGAGTCACTTTTGGTGATGATTTCTTACCTGTGACTTTATCTTTGGATGTCGAGCTTGCGCTCTTCTGTTTAGAACTAGGTTGTAGAGGATCAAGTTGATTTCTACTTCTGGTAGTAACTGGTGATGCTTCTTGATCATCTTCATCTGGAAGAATGAAGTCCCACATTCCCTGTACTTCTACAACTTCATCTTCATCAGTAGGTTCTTCGTTAGAAACTTCCTCTTCTTCTCCTTCTGATTCTGCATTTGTTATAACATTGGGAGGCTTTGAATCAGTTGAGGGATTTTTTCTATAAGGCTTGTAAGGCTTTTTAGAAGAAGTCTCTGCTACTTGTTTCTTAATGTCAACCATTTCGTTAGACATGGTTTTTAGGACTTTCTGTAATCCTTCTAAATCAAATGGGTCTTTTGATTGATTTTTCTTAGGGTCATCTCTAAAAGTAACATTCTTAGATTTTCTTTCATCGATAGTGTTTTTCTTCTCTAAACCTAAGATACGTTTCTCTACTGCTATCGCTTCCTTCATGTTTTCAGCCAATCATCCCTGTCAACAAAGATAGTTATGTTTGATGGTAAAGCAGATATGTACCATTCACTTCTAACTTCTTCACTAGGTTGGAAGCGGTCAGAATTTTATTCAAAAGCTGATTGAAATGCGAATTAAAATCTTTGATAGGCTCTCGTGATTTAGTCTTAAGATTCGATAGATCATTGATCAGTGTTGCTATAGATCTATCATCACTGAACTTAGTCAAGAATTGCTCTTGGAAAATGTCCCAACTAGTGATGGATCCTGATGGTAGCAAAAAATACCAAGATCCGGCTGCTCCTTGTAAAGTGTAAGGAAAGAACCGAACAACAACATCTTCATTAGTAACACCATTTAAATTTATTGATAACATAAAGTTGTTTATATGTTCTTCTACTAGCATGCCCGCTTCAGGATTGAACTTGGGCAGCCATTTTCAAGATGGGTCGGTATTTGACTCAAGGGTGCAGGCATTAAGATTGCCCTAGGGTTATTTCATGGGGTTTAGGCCATCACTGAACTACTACCAGAGGAAAGAGCAGATGAAGATGTTTGTGGAAGAGATGAGGATGTTAAAGTTCCAATACTCTTATGGACAATAATTTGAAGTGGAGGGGTGGATGGTCGACTTTGCAATGGGGAAGTTGGAATGGATGTGGATGATGAAAGAGTCTCACTTTCAGACCCTTGAGGTGATTTCCTTGCTCTTTTGCTTTTGGGTAGAGGTAATTCAGTCGATTCAATACCAAACTTTTCACTCTGCAATCTGGTTAAAGGATGAGAATAATTGTATTGCTAAGTCACACTACCTTGAGATATTTCAGAATTTTGCGGTGATATGGAAAATTCTTGAAGTTTATGAATCAAAGACTCAACTTCATGCGGTTCGATAGTAGATTTGTATGAAATGTTTGGGTTTGTGGCAATGGTTTTTGTTTTCTCAACCTTTCGCTTAGGATTTAAAGATTTGGAATGTGATGGAGAAGTCAGGGGAGATGTTGAGGACGATTTACTCTCAGAATGGTATTTAGATTTGGATTTACTAGCCATTCATAGTTCGGGGCCCTCCTTCTAGCACCAAAGAAAATGAAGATCTGGCAGAGTGCACGAACAATTGGTTAGCGAGGGAAGAACCACTGAAAAAAGATAAACACGGTATGTACAGTACTGGTTCACTGTTTTCCCCATATTGCTTTGCTGCTGCTATGCTATGTAGACTATTTGGAAGGCCCGACATCAACAAGTTTTCATCTGAGTGGCTACCTCTATTAGATACAACCATTAGTGCCACTGTTATGGATTGGGATCAGATATTGTCTGATAATTTAGCTACAACTATTTGGAACTATCGGTCCAAAAGAACTAGCACTTAGAGGATTTATCCTCCTTTCTATTTAGCTACTTATGTTATGGATGCAATCTGTTATGTTTCCAAATTTCCTTTAATGGGTTGGAAGTGGACTAATTAGAATCCCTTCCCATTCACATGTATCATAAGGAATTGTGGGATTCAAAATTTATCCTGTATTTTTACAGAATTTGTCATGGAGTCATGTTACCTCTGCACAGAATGTTGTATAGTAGGGATGCCCCAAGGTTTTCCCCCAAAGCTGAAGTTAACATTCTCCTTGTCGCAAGATGGTTTGGAGAAGAACTTTTCACCTATGTCAAAGTATTCGAAATCATTGCTTACCCTCATGTCCTACCCTTATATTTCCATGATAATTTACTTGCTCGAGAAATTGCCTATTAGACCTATGGGGTGGGCGGAATGAGCAAAGAGCTGAAAGACAAGAAAAAGGCCATTTGGCTGCAATTTCCTGTGGCCTGTGGGGCCTTTTCACTATTTTATTTAGGTCATGCATTAAAAGAAGTAGACAATATGCCGTATCTACGATTTTTTAAGCTTCCAGGGAGACAATTCGACCCCCATGATCTCATTAAGAATTTCACTACTGCTGTCAAGATAAAAGTATTTTCCAAAGAGGATGATCTTTTTGATGATACCTTTCAACAAAAAAGCACATTTAAATAAGTTTTACAATTGGCTCAAATTCAATTCCCCCCCGCAGAATTCCAAGAATTCAAATTGTATAGAAAAAGAAGACTAAGTAACATCCCTTTGGATAATCTACACTTGGAACCAATAAGAGAGCCCGCTCCCAGTATCAGTTTAAATGGAAGTTCGAGTATAGACAAGTCCAGATCTAAATCTGGGAAAGAATCACCAGAAGGCTCTAAACGGTCCAAGAGTGACCATAATAAGAGTGAAGTGTCAGTTAGAGATACTGCCCAGTCTAAAGAGCACCCAGAGCAACAGGTCTTGACTACACCACAGGTAAAAGTCCCCCCTCCCACCATCCAACCACCAAATCTAGTGAGAACTGAGTTGGATAAAGAGTAAGAAACATTCAATGAATTGATTAATACTGAGGAGTAGAACACAAAGATACCTGAAAGTATAGTGCAGATAGTGACTGATATGGTCATTGAAATAGTCAGCAATGCTCCAGAAATGGAGCATATTCCCATTACTCCATCTTCAGAAATCATGCTCACAATAAAGGAGATTCCTCTTCTAGATGTATTCTATAGTCTAAAGCATAAGGCAATGGTAAGAAGGTAAAGAAAGAAAAGGAAATTGGACAGCGTGCTCTCTCCCGAGGCAGAGCAGCTAGATGTTCTTTGGTGAGACCCTACCACTAACCCTACTGAAAACCTCACTAACTTATCTCAGATTGCAGGAGCATATGCTTCTGCTACCATTGACAAAGCATCCGAGGTACAACGATTACTACAGGATAGAGAGGAACAAATACAAATTTTGCAGCAACAGCTATAGCAAGCTAGTGCTGACCGCGAAGCAGAGAAAAAGCTAGAATTATAGCAAGATTTTCAATAGATGTAGTTGGGATACCAGAACAATTTGGCTGAAAAATAAAATCAGTTGCAAGCTATGCTAGAGATACATAGAGATGATCCCAAGCTTACAGAGTTTGTCTCAGAAGCCCTTGCCTTAAACGATAAACTCTTGCAACAACAAGAAGCATTATGCCAAAGAATATCGCAATGGAGTTCCCATTGTGAGATGAGCGACAAAATTACCAATCAAGTCGTGGACTTATGACATGATTATGATTTAATTGACAAAAGAATTTCTGATTATTTGGCTTGGCAGGAATCAAAAGAAGGAAAGAAAGCAGTCATGCTCAGAATCAATGAAGCCCACAAAGAAATGTTGTTCTGTAAGTGGGATGCAAAAATTAGAAAGGCAGACTAGGCAGCATAGGAGGCAACTATAGTGGCAAATAATGTCATTGACTGTGTCAATGAAAACCTGCACAGAGCAAACCTCATATCAGAGACTACTCCCGGATTTCTTCCAAAGGCACAACAACTGCAGACAAGTTGGAGACAGAAAGCTAAGGAAAGGAAAGAGTCTATCAAGAAGTTAACCAAGTTAAACTGGGATACTTACTGGCAGTATTTGGTTAAACTGCACAGTCAATGCATGACTCTCAAATGCCTTAATAACTCTGCCGAGAATATAACACCATCACTTTCCAATTTTGTTTTTGCAGGACAACTAAAATTCGAGGTCAGCCAACCAACGCTCCTCAAGCTGATGCTGAGTGCTTGCAACCTTAGAGAACAGATACATAGATAGTTAATTTCTAGATTCAGTTTTAGTTTTAGTTTTGATTTATTTTTGCCTTAGATGAGGACGGTCATTTAAACCTCCTCCTATATTTTTGCAATAAACTATTTTTAGTATTTAGGAAGTAGTATTTTAACCCCTCTCACACATTTAGATAAGGATCCTGAAATTTGTCAAAAACATATCCTCAGAACATGTACTTTTGCACCCTCAGAGGAGGTTTTGATGAATGAATGGAACAAGATTTATTGATATCTGTGTTTAATGTCTACTACTGAAATGCACTTTTATACTCTTAGTAGATGTTGAATTAGGAAGAGATAAATCTATATTGTTGAAACTCATGAGTAGAACTTGTTATAATGGTACTTTTATCTCTTATTGATTTCTGCTTACGTGTCAAAGTAATATTTTATGCTCAATTATTTATATATGAAAGCTTGAATTTTTGAGTTATTATTTGGCACTTTTGTAGGGTAATGACTACTCTGTTTATGCTCAATATATGAATGACTTATTATGTGATATGCTTCTCACAATTGTTTCGTCTAACTTTTTATATGAAACAATTCATTTTTATCGAATTCTTTTCTTGTAGCAATTGAATGATGTTTATTACCAATTGCTGTTAGAAACTATTTTAGATCGCATAAGTGAAAAGTTGAATCCTGGGTAAGTTTTAGATTTAAATATTTCTATTCATTAGAATACGATTGCATATTTACATTAGACTTAGATTAAAATCATTTTACTCAGAAAATTTTAGAAAACACAAGTATCAATCAACACACACACACAAATTAGGAAACTGGTCCCATTATCCCCAATCGAACCCACCATCCCAAACGAAAAAGGGGCTGCTTTCAAGGTTCGGACCGGGTGGGTATCTCCCTTGTTGTAGACCTAATTTTTGAGGCTTCAACAAAATTGAAAGACCACATCAAGAAAGAAGAAATGACTTTGACCATATCTTGTAATGCAATGGTCAGAATTACCACTCCTCAAACTATCAAGATAGAAGGACATATCAAGATGAAAAATGTTCAAGAAGTGAAAGATCACATAGAGCATCAATAAATGAATCCGACCATATCTTTTAATGCACTGGAAGAAATTACCACTCCTCAGACTCTCAATATAAAAGGACATATCAAGAAAAAAAGATTCAAGCAGTGAAAGATCACATTGAGCATCAACAACAAGGTCTCCAACTTTTAATGGATAACACCACTTTGGTGTAGAATCGAATGAAACAACAGGGAGATCGACATCGCAATGAAAGAATTTTTGATGTAGTTGATTGGGTATTTTTATGGTTACATATATACAAAAAAATGTCCCTCAAGAAAGCTATTTATGAGAAGGAAATGTTGTCAATACTACACGTACTTATGAAATGGCAACCTTACCTAATGGGAGGACACTTAAAGGTAAAAATGGATCCTGATAGTATTAAATACTATTTAAAAAAAATATTATCCTCTAAAGAGAAACAAAAATGGGTCACAAAAATGTTGGGTTATGACTTTGAAATCATCTACAAAAAGGGAAGCAAACTGTTATGGCAGATGCACTCTCAAGAAAGGATGAGGATGTGGAAGCATTGTTGTGCACCATTCTATTATCTAACCAAATTGGATAAACGAAACAAGGTATGAATGGAGGAAGGACGAAGAAGTGTGGCTACTCATTCAAAAGTTGCAAAAGGTCCCAATTCAAACAATATTGCCAGAACTTAACGAGGAAGGAAAAATCATATTGGAGCCTGAAGCAGTCACAGAAACAAGAACCTGAAAGCTATGAAATCGATCAATTTCAGATTATCTCATCAAGTGGTAGAACTTACCTGCTAAAGATTCCACATGGAAGGACAATAATTTTGTACAGAAGCATCAAGAACTACTCAAGCATTGAGGACAACCCTTTTTGAAGGATAGGGTCATGTTAGATCCCTATACTACTAGTGTAACCCCTTATTGTTATTAGTACAATCCCCTTATTATATTGTTGTGGCCATGTAGTCCTCATATTGTTATTATTGTGCCCCATAGAAGCCCACTATTGTTATTATTGTGCCCTTACATTATTATTGTTATGTTGGATCCGATTATATTATGACCCCTTGGACTCCTATATATAGAAAGGAAGTCTTTTCAATTGTATCATCCAAGAATTGTTCATTTGTGTAATTTAAAGGAGGTTGCCCCCTCGAAGAGGCTTATTTATAAGGCATTAATCTATCTTATCTATCTTTTTGTGAGCTAGTTTCATAACATAAATGCATTCAGATGCTCTGTCACCGAGTCTCCATCTTTCATCCTCATGTTATACAACTTTTTCCGTAGGAACAGTTTATTCACCAGAGACTTAGATTTGTACAAAGTCCCTAACTTGTCCCACAAAGCCTTCGCCGTAGCTTCCCCTGATACATTCAGGAATACTGAATCTGAGACACAAAATTGTATTGTGCTCTTTGCCTTCCAATCCAACTTCTTCCATTCTTCATCGGTCACTCCTGTTGGTTTAGTACCCAGATCTACTGCGATCCACTGATCTTGATCCACCAAGAGATCCTCCATCTTGAGTTTCCACAACTCAAAACTTTGACCATTGAACTTCTCAATCTATATCTTTCCATTGCTCGCCATCTTCTTTCACCACTAGAATCGATCTCGTAGATCTCCCACTGACCAGGGTCTACCACAGGCCTGAGCGAAACCCCTCAGCAACAAAGGCATCCTCTTGAAGCCAAAACAGCTCTGATACCAAATGTAGATTTTAACCCCGTACAGAAATTACCTGCATACGAATTCTAAATCACAGGAAAAATAAAAATGCGAGAGCATAACACATAAAACA
>APFE030541959.1:0-15609 GCA_000404065.3 Pinus taeda | reverse complement strand
TGGTCAGTTCATGGTTATATTTGAACAAGTCAGCTCCCAGGGAAGTTTTGCCCTCCAATGTAAGTCCATTGCTCAATCCATAGTCAGTATGGAGAGAATCTTCGAGGCTTGCCTCGCTGTAACTTTTTTTGTATAATAATAGGAGTAGACAAATTCACAAAAAAAAAATGAAGGTCACAAGTGATCATTAAAATTTACAACACAAAACTAGTCACATTTTAGTTCTAGGGCCATAAATTTCCATATTTATTCATAATGTGTTTAATATTTTTGGAGATAAACTATGTGCTTGATTAATATTTTTCATGAACCCCCCTTTTTCCATGATGTAGGTGGGTTACAAAGGTCTAAGTTCATAGATTTTGCTATGATACCGCTTTTGGATTGTGTACCAAAATCAAAGATAAGCGTGGATTGTTATTATAAATCAAATATCCTCTCTCATCTCTTCTCTCTCTATATAATATTATATATATAATATTATATAATGTTTACAACTGTTAAGTTCACACTCCAAGGTCTCTTGTACTCACGCAATGAGTATTCACATTCCACACCATAACCCTAATTAGGTGTTTAACATATTGGAAGAAACAAACTAAAAAGAAAAAGAGAACTCATATTGAGTATATGTTAAAAGAGACAAACTAAAAGAGGGACCTCATGACTTTTGGGAATGAGCTTTTTTGAAAGTTAAATATATTGTGTAATAGGCTTGTGATGACCTTAAGAATACTCTGGTTATTGAGATAAGACTCTTCCATATACTTGTCTTATGTGCTTATCTCAAGTGTTAATTATTTAGTTTGTACATTTTCAATTTATAACATTTTAAATTCTTAATATATAATTGATATAACTAAATATAAAAAAGTTCAATAATTTTATCAACTTATAAATTTAGGATTTGAAGTACTTTAATTGAAATAACAATGCCTATACAATTTTGATATTAACAATTTATTTTTTACACTATAATTTTTATCTTTAATAAAAATAATAAATAATAAATTTTATTAATTAACTTATCTACTTTGTTATAACTAAAAAAAATAACAATAAAAATTCAAACAATTACATAAATTTAAATCTATGAATTCTCATTGCTTAGTTATAAATCTAAATCTATCGGTCTCATTGCCTAGTCAGTTCTTTGTGAATAAGGGAGGTATTGCCCACTTACACTTTTGTGTAAAGTATAAAAAATAGTAAGTTAGTTTGTTTTGTTTTGTTTTTTTAATAATGGAGGTATTGCCTAGTTACACTTTTGTGCAAAGTGTAAATAATAGTTAGTTCTTTGTGAATAATGGAGGTATTGCCCATTTACACTACACAAATGTAAAAAATGATAATAAAAAAAAAATGTTTTGAAATGGAATTTGTATAATAGTGTGTGACAAGTTAAATAATAATTATGATTTTATTTTATTCATCACATTTCAAAATTTCTACTCAATGACAATGTTTTATAAATAACAAAATTTATCATACTCATTACCTAATTAGTGTTTTTTGGGTGAATAATGGAGATATTGCCCAATTACACTTCCATATCAAATGTAAAAAATAACGATGAAAGGAAAATCAGTTTTTGTGAATAATAGAGATATTGCCCAGTTAAGCTTTTGTGTGAGATATAAAAAATAGTAATGGAAGAAAAATATGTTTTGGAATGGAATCTGTTTGTGTGAAAGATTAAATATTAATTATAGCTTCACTTTTGTTTATCAGATTTCAAATTTTCTGCCAAATAACAAATTTCTATAAATAACAGAAAAATTCACATAAACAATTTTTTTTTTTTTTTTACCATATAACAGACAAATTAACATAAACAGAAAAAAAAAAAAAGGGATTGTACCTGTTCCACCATCTTGTTTTTGAGGAGTTGAGCTCTGAGAAGGATCTTGATGGCCACAACCTCGCCAGTATCCACATTTTTAGCAAACTTGACCTTGGAAAAGTTACCCTCACCAAGGGTGTGTCCCAACTCATACTTGCCTACACGAGTTCTTGCGCTCCGCAAGCTCATTCCCTCCTCTCAAAACACAGACTGCAAAGAAGAAAAAACAAGCTTGCTTGCGACTGGAATAATGGTCTCAGGTTCTACACACTCAGAGGACAGGGTAACCTCGCCTGTGGATCTTTGTCCCTGCCTCTCACTATTCTAACGCTTGCGATTACAGGGCTGCCAGACCTGTGACTTCACAACTGCATTCATTTTGCTAACACTTGAAACCGAAAAGAGCAAAAGAAACTGCAGCAGCTGCTTCACCTTCTCAGCGATTCCTCAGGCTTCAAATCCAAATACACGCAAAAAATAACTTTAACTGCCAACATATTTTCTGGGTGTTCTTGTGCCTTCAGTCAAGGGATGCATATAATGATTTCAGAGAATTCATAACCTAAATTCAGAATACGAACTTTTTACTTGCAAGTCCTCCTGTTAATGAAAGATTTGTTCCTCCTGTTAATGAAAGTTCCGAAATACATCCACCTGCTCTGTCCACTCCCTGCTCCCAAATGCGAAACCTTAACACAAGGCAGCAGCACCAAACTTTCTCTAAACGGAAGTCAAATTTTGTTTCCTATGCACCGCAAATGCAAATGCTTGTTCCTTTTTGTTACTAAAACAATGACGGGTCACCCCACGGAAGTAAGCAGGCCAGAATAGGTTCACGAAAGTCATGAATGTCTGCTGTTGGGTGTATGTTGTTTTCCTTATTGAACAGTACCAACAGGTCAACACTCAATATAAATTGTTTATTTTTTATTTTTATTTTAATGAAGTGAGTTAATTTACAATAAAAATTAAAAAAAATATAACATACTTAAAAACATGTATTTCTTCTTAGAATATTAAGAGTTTAAATGTAAATAAATATGTATTTCTTATTCGCCCGATTGGGCTGAATGAGGTGGCAAGGAGTGTTATTATGAAATGGCGGCGTATGGAACAAGCAGCAGCAGGCGAAGATCACGGCATCATTGCTACAGGCGAGGCGAGTGGAGCGGCCGGTAGGGTAGTGGAGGAGGTCAGCTGATAGATGGAAGGGATAGAAGGACGGCGACGAGCTCAGGTCATAATGTCGCGGGTCTCGGGCTTGAGAGGAACAACTTAGAATTGAAACACCATGTCTGGGAAATATTGATAATAAAGGAAGAATAAAGAGACACCTAGAACTCTATTGCTAAATAGGGGACCAAACAAACCAACCTGACAACCCCAACACATCTATCGTCATCTTCCAATTGGGTGGATGGTCATTTTTACTATTTTGCATGCCACCAAGGACCAAGCTAAAACTATTAATTGACATAATCATTTCGGGGATAAAAGTATAATAATAATCAAACTTGTACATTTCCACGAAGAACACAGGGGACACAATTTCCCATTTCTCCATTGCACTCCTAAGTAATCTTGTTCCCACCACCTCTCATTATAATTGAACATCACCTCAAGTGCCTAGAGCTTGGCTCCCCACTGATCTAGATCAACTAGCTTGTGTCAATTTAAGTGAATTGAATTCATCTTGATTAGGTCACATAGAGGAGCCCAACGTTCCCACTTGCATTTATTCATTGCAGCTTCAGTGTCTCAAACATCCCACAATTTGCTAAACTTAGTGCTCACATACTTGAGCAACCACATAAATATAATGGATGGAACGACTAGATATCCCTTGCCTCGTTGCATAAGGTAGCACGTGGACATTGGAGGCAATGACCTCCCAAAACCGCATATGACATCCAAATTGTCCTCGTTCCTCACTAACAACCTTGCAAAGCAAAATACCCTTTTCTGGTCATGGTCCTATTCATGGGATAGGGTGATAGCTTATCTAATCATTGATAAGAAACGACCCCCCCCTCCATTCTCATATCCTCTTTTTCCATTTGATTTTCCATATGATTATTGTGTTGGAGGATGTGAAAACACTTGAATTATGTAAATTGGTAAGAAGAAACCTTATTCGGAAAAAAAATGAATAAAGTTGTAGATCCTTGGGGCTAGTACCTTTCTAAAGATCTGTTATAATCATCTTTGAATCAACAACAATTATTATCATTAAACCCGAATAAAAGAAAAATCTTAAAAAAAAAACCTTATGATTACACTTGATTATTAAAAACCTGTCCCAATCTCCAAACAAAATAAAAATCTATTTTTCTTCCAAAAGTAAAAAAAAAACCCACACCTACCACTCCTAAATTTAAAATCTTTATATATAAAAATGTATTATACAAATAAATAACAATATTTAATTATTATTATATTTTTTAAAATTATAATATTAAACCTTCTTCACTTAAAATCCTTGTAATAGAAAGAAAACCCGTCTCCACTTAAAGTCGTTATGGTACAAACAATGTCATTCAGGTCTAGTAATTCCTTGAGAACGTGGGACAATCACATTTAATTCTTCAATTAAAAAAGATAAACTTGCATCAAACTTTTCAAAACTATTTTTTGGACACTGTGTTCAATTAAATATAGGTTTGCAAATGTATATTTTTTTAGATGTTTCAACCTTCATCTAAAAGTTTTACTATGTAATATTAAATTTTACTATGTAATATTAAATTGTATTATTTTTATTTCTAAAGGTATATTTAGAAGTATTACTTCTAATATTAAATTGTATTATTTTATATTAATTATATTTGTATTTACTTGGTTTATAATTAACGATTAATTTAATAGAAATTTTTTCTATTTGCCAATATTACATGTATTATTTATATTAAATATAGATTTGTTTATATAAAAAATAAAATGCATATTTATAATGAGTGACTAAACTAAATTATAAATTTATTTATATTGTATATTTTTCTTTATGATTTTAATATTATAATAAATTTTTTATTTTATAAATAATATAATATTAAAATTGTTTCATTTGGAACATTGAATTTTTTCTCTCAGTATTAAATTAATAGAAGTTCGGTTTGACTTTTTACATTAGATTAAATTGATCTAATGATTGTATGATAATTTTTTTAAGATTTATACAATAATTATAGAAATAAAGAAAGAAAGAAATTATTTTAATGTCCATGAGGCTAAAGATAGTTTATGGGACAGATTGCTTTTTCATGTGCTTGATGTATTCGGCCTTTTTCTGTGAAGCTTCAAAATAAATGCTCCCAGCTTCTCGACAAAGTCGCTAAATAGATTATCCCAAGAGCTAGCTACCAGCATATCTGCATAACTTTCCCTGTTTTTGTGAAGCTTCAAAATAAATGCTCCCAGCTTCTCGACAAAGTCGCTAAATAGATTATCCCAAGAGCTAGCTACCAGCATATCTGCATAACTTTCCCTGTTGTCTTTGAACACCTCACATTCTAAAATGAAATGTTTTTCTGTTTCCACTTTTCTGGAATAACAAAAAATGCATACCCTTTCCTCCCACACTTCCTTTGGCCTTTTCCAGCACAACAGAGTTGATGATAATTAGTGCTTAACTAAGGAATAAGAATTTTGGCTGTCCAAGAGATATTGGCCTCTATGTATGCTTTTGGTTGATGACTATGAGTGGGATTAAACAATTCAATATAGTAATTTTTCTTTCTTCCTAGCTCCTTATCCCAAGTACGTTTGTGGAACTTTTCCATAACAAAAGCTTTTATCTCTTTGTTGTTTATGGGACACGTGTTCAAGTAAATACCCCATTTACTAAACCATTTTTTATTTTGCTGCATCCAAGTTTTTCTGCTCTTGCACAGTCTATCATAAAAGACAACCTTAGGCCATCTACCCTCTTCCATTTGTTCAATTTTTTTTAAATACCTTATGGATGGCACCATAGCAATTGCTTCAATAGGAGCAGTCCCTGTTTCACTTAACAAGATATCATAATGCATTACACTTTTAAACTTAAATTTGTTTGTAATCAAACACTTCTGAATTTTCTCAATTTGTCTCCATTGCATGTCGGCTGTACTGCTAGCCCACAGTTCACAACCATAGAGAATCACCGGAATCACTATTTCATTTAAAAAGTAATAGATGGAAATTTTTTTTGTAACATTAAATTAGATTATTTTATATTAGATATATATTTATTTTATGTACTTGATAAAAGACTCATTTTAAAATCACTGATTATCTTAAATTAATTGGCTAAGTTTTTCTATACAACATTATTTTAATAGTTGGAAGAACATTATTTTAATAGTTGAAAGTTCTCTTTTGTAACATGAAATTGTATTATTTTATATTAAATGTATATTTATTGTATGTACTTAATAAAAAGCTCATTTCACAATGACTAATTAACTTAAATTAATTAGCTAAGCTTTTCTATACAACATTTTTGTATTACTTTATGTTAAATGCACATATGATAAAATGCACATTTTACAATGAATAGTAATTTAAATGCAGTTGTCTATAATGCGACTTTTTGAAAGCTTTTTCGGTGGGTTTTTCTGGTCAAAATCCGGTAGCAATTTATTGGAATCGCAAGTTTGATAGCTAGTTTCTGCACAATCAAAGCGTCCCAGGGGTTTTTCAGGGTGTTGAATCCAAATATGCAGTTAAAAAATCATTTTAACTGCAACAAATCAAGATTTAAGCTCAATTTCTTTGTATTATAGACAACTCCAATTTAAATTAATAAATTTACTATAATATATTTTTTTCTTCATAATTAAAACATATAATATATATTAGTTTTTTTCATGATATGTTTTTAGTTGCATTTGTTATGCTTTTTTCTCCATTAAATAGTTTAAGTTAGTTTTAATGATTATGATAATTTTTTTTCTTTTAACATTTAACAAATAAAATAATATTAACACTATATTTTATGATATGTATTTAAAATTATAGAAATATATCCTAAAATAAGTTTAAAATTATAGAGATATTCTATATTTTTAGCAAATACTTTTCACACTAATTTCTCATTCCAACATTAAATTCTTTGCACAATCTTAGTTCCCTTTACTTTTCCAACCTTCGCTCAATCTTATATTCATCATCGCTTACGTATTCTATAGTTTTTTTGATGTACTCCCAAGCCGGCAATACAGATTCCCTTTAATTCAATTCAATCCATCATTTTCGCAAAAGATTCATCGTTTTTCTTTGGTTATATGATGACACAACACTAGTGTTTCAAGGAGGCACGCCATAGTGATGCAGCGGTAGAGGAAGCATGCATACCTTTAACATACCTGCTCCAATCTTTAAAAAACTAGATTTATTTCTTAAAAAAAAAACTTATAGTTTATTTTTAATTTTAGGTGTAGTATTAATTTAGTAACAATGAAGTATTAAGTTAGTGATTTTGTTATATTTAAAATAGTGTTTTTCAGTGTTAGGATAGTTTATCTTGGATAGAAAGTGCATGAATTATAGTTTTATTTAATAAGTATATCGCAGGGATGGTATCTAAATTGTTTTTAATATTTTAGTCATTTCTATTTTATAAAAGAGTTGTAGTATTAGTATTTTAGATACTCAATTTTGTAGTTTGTAAGTGATTATCAAATATTGTATGTAATTTTTTATTTGGAGTTAATAGATATAAAGTGATTAACTTACATATTTTTAGCTTGTTGTTTACTATTTTTAAATATCCATAAATTTGTAAATTTAAGATTTGTAATTGTAGTTTTGATAGATTAAACAATTATAGAATTGAGATTTCTCTGATCCATAATAGTTTTGATAGATTAAACAATTATAGAATTGAGACTTCTCTGATCCATAACCTGTTTGCGAGAATAATTTTGGCAAAATCATATAAAAAATCATTTGTCCATGTGTTTCGAACCAACCAGTATGGTTCATCGTCAGGGCAAAGTTGTTGGATTATAACATTTGTTTATAATTATCAAAGAATTCTAACATTATATTAGAGTAAAATATTTGAAACCATCCTAGTGTTTATGTTTGGAAAATGTTTCGTCTGGGGAAAGCTCTTAGTGGATTTCAATGAGTGTGATACCCTAGCTTTAGGGATTGAAGCTTGTATATGCCTACGAAAGTCTTAGGGCTTGAGTTAAGTTGTTGGGTGAGATACGCGGGATATGTCAATGATTAGAAGGTTGTTTTTATCTTGTGATAGGTGATTTGCACCTAGGATAGGTTACAAATTTGATTTATTTTTTGGTTGTTCTATTTGTTGAAGTGTGATTTTAGGATTTGTAATGATGGCCAATTTTGGTCATTAAGAGTGTGAGAGGTTAGAAAATGCTTTCAACTTTAAATTTAGAAAGCAGAGACTACAAATGCTATGTTATTTGAGGAAATTGATATATAACGCCTAGTTTAAAATAAAGTTACAGTCTCTACTAATCCACTCAAGCATACAAAAAAAAGTAACAAAGTGATGCAACTCATCCTTGATTTTGTGAAGAACTATTTGATTCTTCACATTTTGGAGAAGAATAAAACAAAAGAAATGTATTATGCTTCAATCACTCTATAATAGAGTGTGATTGTCTCTGGTAACGCACTACTCAAAAAACAAGCTCACTACAACTTGCATTATGATATAAAGACACTGAGTAGCTACTTATTATACTTGTCGCTGGCAGGATATAACGTATTCCGTTTTTCATTGACTTGCTATTAGTTTTTCTTTGATTAAAAGAAATTAAAATTTATCCAAAGTTTAACATTATGAAATTAAATTTATTATTTTTAAATAAAATTTATTTCTATTGATCTCAAATATGATTGGTTGAAATGTCTCCCCTTATTGTGTAATGATGGCAAAAATTGATTTTTGTGTACTTTGTTATTAATTACTATGTACTATATCACTAGTTACTAGTTACTACATACAATGAATATAAATAATTTGAAAAATTACATTATATATTAATTACTATGTACCATAAACACAAATGGTTTGTAATTAAATTAAAAAATTCCATTTTCTCATTGGTGTAAAGTATAGAATAGACAATTTTTTTAGGTTTTATTTTTCAATTTTCAAAAAAATAATTTTGAAAAAATATGTAAAAATAACATGTGTACAATTTGTACAACTCTCATTATATCGATCTATACTCTAATGACATGACATGTGTACTATAATATGAACATTATATAAAAAGGATTGTCATCATCATATTAAATAAATAATTATTAATTTGTTATCATTCTTCAATATCAATTAATAATATATATATATATATATATATTATCTACCAAAAAATGTTTATTATATTAAAAAATTAATAAAAAATAATTAAACAAATATCATATAACATATTTTACCAATTTTTAATTTATTTTGGAAACATACAAACAACATCATAACATTAAATATTTTATTAAACTAAACAACAGGAAATCCATCTTATTAACTAAAAAATCATTTTCAACTTAATATTATAAAATTAAAATATTAAAAGTAAATAAATATTTTTTTGTTATTAAATAAACCATGACGGTTCATCCAAGGGAAGTAACCATATGCCAGAATATCTTCACGAAAGTCCTGACAGACTGTTGTTGGGTTTATATTGTTTTCCTTGTTGAAAAGTACGACCAGGTCAACCCTCAATATAAAATGTCGGTTTATTTATTTATTTTAATGAAGTTAAATAATTACAATAAAAATTAAAAATTATAACATAGTTTAACACATGTATTTCTTTGTGGAATATTCAAAATTTAAATTGAATAAGTGTCTTTCTTCCTCAAATATTAAATGTTAACATAGTTTAACATGTTTTTCTTCTGTGAATATTAAGAGTTCGAATTAAAAGTTAACCTAGGTTAACATGTTTTTCTTTTTATAATAATGAGAGTTTGAATTTAGATAATTACGTATTTTTTCTTAAAATATAAAAAATATAAAATATTTTTTAGTTTCGAGAATATTTAGTAAGTTATGAGTCAATATATTAATAATTTATAATTTAGTAAGAGTTGAGATGTCTCGACTTCACGCCACTGGAGTAGACTATCTTAATGTACACCTACTCTTTGAGCTTTATCACAATGGACTAAAATGTTCCTCTATGGAATTGAAACCGTTTTCCCAATCACTTTGGCTAATCAAATTGTTGATGAGAAGGAGATCCCTTGCCTCATAAACAAAAGAATCTCATATATCAACTTGATGTCTAGCTTGGCAATGACTTTAAAATTATATTTTATTGAAAATCTATTTTTTTGGTCTCTAGTTAGTAACTGGAGTGGTTGGGAGGGAGTTCAATTCCAAGGGACATGTTCTACTTGTAAACTACTCCAATGTATTACTAATTCATGCACGAGTACATGGTCATATAACAAAGAATAAAAAAATGGTAGCTAATGCTACTGAGAACTACAAAGTAGTAGGGCCTATTTGCGTACAAGAACGAGAACTTTCTACTACAACAACAATTACACAACTAACATGTTTGGCTACATAGATCCTCCAAAAGACATCCAAAATGACAACATGTTTATGACGCATAAACACTATTTGTGGGAGAGGTGTTCACATTTGCCCAAATTAGTGTCATGCATACCAGACACAATGGCATTTAAGTTTGGAAGGAAAACAATAGAAAATTTCACTGAAGCCCTTAGAGAGGACTAACCCAATTGAAGCTAGTTGACATAAAATTAGATGTAATTGAGTTGCTGACGTAGAGAAGCAAGTTCATATTCAATATTGTGCAATTTAAACCTATGCTCCACAAGAAAATCCATTGCCATGGTTAAGGTGGAGATTTTCTAGCCATGATGGATTTGACATTGAAAAAGTTCTTGTTACAATTGACCTATTTCCTCTGGTCATGCTTGTTGAGTTACCTTCCCTATGTCCTTCTAATCCATATCCAAAACATTGAAATAGAGAGAAGGGATTTTAATCCAAAAAGAAAACTAGAAACTGCAACTGAGAATAAGCTTAAGAGAAAATACCCAAATTGTCTATTCTCCACAACAAACCATGAGTCCAACTACCAACTTTAACGTGACCATAATAGGCTACCGAGGCTTCTCATAAATAAAAGGTGAGAACCAAATAACCAGAGCCATATGAGAGCATAGTCAATATAAAAAAATGCACACAAAATCAAACATATTCATGGAACATATATCTAGTCATGAAATACACTCTTATTTGACATGGGGAGCCTCAAATTAATATCCACGATAAGAAGGGAGGGAGACCATTTCTTTAGAGAGCAACTAAAAAATATTGGATCCTGCAACAAAGACGAATAATTAGAGAGGAGTAACCCAAAATTGAAACACAAACATGTAACTTGAGAGGAACAACCCATAATTGAAACACCATGACTAGAGGGGACTAGGATAACCAATCCAACATCTCCAACACATATATTATCATGTTCCAAATTGGTGGATATCAATTTATACTATTTTGCATACCATTAAGGAACAAACTAAAAGCATTAATTGGTGCAATCATGCTAGGGATAGAAGGACAAAGAACAATCAAACTTGTAGATTCCCACGAGGAACACTAAGGATGCAATTGCTCATTTCTCCCTTGCACTCCTAAGTAATCTCATTCCCACCACCTCTCATTATAACTAAAAATCACCTCGAGTGCCCAAAGCTCAGCTCCCCACAAATTCAAATCCACTAGCTTGTGCCAAAAGTGAATTGAATTCAACATGATCAAGTCATGTCTACACTCCGACCTATGCACATTCATTGCAACTTCAATACCCTGACCATCCCACCATCTACAAAACTTAACACTCACTTACTTGGGCAACCACATCAATATAATGGACATAATGGCTAGCTATCCCTTGCCTCGTTGCATAAGGTAGCATTTGGACATTTGGACATTTGGACATTGGAGGAAACGACTTCCCAAAACTACAACTAACATCCAAATCATCCTTGTAAAATACCCTTTTCTGGTCATGGCCTTATTCATGGGATAGGGTGATAGCTTATTTAATTTTTGATAAGCAATGATCCCCCTCCATTCTAATAACCTTGTTTTCCATTTGATCTACCATGTGATTATTGTATTCGACGATGTGAAAACAATTAAATGATGTAAACTAGCAAGAAAAAACCTAATTCAGCAAAAAGATGAACATAGTTGCAAGTCCCTGAGACTAGTATCTTTCTGAAGATCTCTTATAATAATCTTTGAATCACCAACAACTATTATCCTTATAATCCCTTTTGCTCAAGCTAAAAAAAAGAACTTGCAAAAAACCTTATGCTTAAACTTAATTATTAAAACCCACCCCAATCTCCAAACAAAACAAAATTCCATTGATCTTCAAAACAAAAAATAACCCCACAACTACTACTCATAATTTCAAAATCTTAATACATAAAATTATGTTATACAAAACCTTAATACATATGTTATACAAATAAACAACCTATTTTTAATATTATTTTATTTTAAAATTATAAATAATAACATTTATAACCTATAAATTTTAATTAAAAAAAACCATGTCTACTTAAAGTCCTTAGAATACAGTTTGTCATTAACATTTAATAATTCGTTGAGAACGTGGAACAATGACATTTAATTATCCAATAAAAAAGATAAGCATGCAAGAAACTTTTTCAAAACCATGTCTTTTTGGGAGCTTGTTGAATTAAATATAGGTTGCTGATGTATTTTTTTAGACTTTGCAATTTTCATCCAGAAGTTTACTATGTAACATTATAATATAATTATTTTTATATTAAATATATATTTATTTTATGTAATTGATAAAATTCGTTTTATAATGATTTTCTAGCTAAATTAATTATGACTCTTTCACTTAAATTAATTAATTAAATTTCCATATAATATTATATTAAAATATGCATTTTTTTATATAATGATAAAATACACTTATTGACTCATTTAAATTAATAAATTTATTATAATGTAATTTTTCCTTCTTGATATCTGTTTAATTCTATGTTATGTTTTTTTTTTTAACATTTTAAATTAGTTTTAATAGTTGACAGATTTCTTTTGTAACATTAAATTGTATTATTTTATATTAAATGCATATTTATTTTGTGTACTTCATAAATGATTCTTTTTACAATGAGACTAACTTAAATTAATTGGTTAAATTTTTTAATACAAAATTTTTGTATTATTTTTTATGAATGTACATTTACAAGAAACTTCTCAAAACTATGTTTATTTGGGAGTTGTTGAATTAAATATAGGTTTGCTAATGTATTTCTTAGATTTTGCAATCGTCACCTATAAATTTTCCTATGTAACATTAAGTTGTATTATTTTATAGCAAATGTATATTTATTTTTTAATTAAGTTTATTATTTTATACTAAATATATATTTATTATGTAATTGATAAAAGATATTGATAACTTAATTAATTAGTTTAAATTTTCCGTACAAACATTATATTAATATATATTTTTATGTAATGATAAATACATATTTTAAACCATTGAGTAACTTAATTAATAAATTATTATATGTATTTTTCCTTCTTGATATGTTTTTAATTTTATTATTTTTTAATATTTTGAGTAGTTCATAATTGACAGTGTTCCTTTGCAACATTAAATTGTATTATTTTATATTAAATGTATATTTATTTTGTGTACTTGATAAATGACTTATTTTACAATGAGACTAACTGAAATTATTTAGTTAAATTTTTTATTACAACATTTTTGTATTATTTTCTATGAAATATACATTTATTAAATGTATATTTATTTTGTGTACTTGATAAATGACTTATTTTACAATGAGACTAACATAAATTAAGTAGTTAAATTTTTTATTACAACATTTTTGTATTATTTCCTATGAAATATACATTTACAAGAATCTTTTCAAAACTATATATTTTTGGGACCTGCTCAATTAAATATAGGTTTGTTAATGTATTTCTTAGATTTTGCAACCTTTATCTAGAAGTTTTTCTAAGTAACATTAAGTTGTATTATTTTATACTAAATGTATATTTATTTTATGTAATTAAGTTGATATTGTATCTTAAATGTATATTTATTTTTGTAATTGATTAAAAATTTGTTTTGCAATGAGACTAACTTAAATTATGGTTTAGATTTTATTTATATTTTCATACAACATTATATTAATATACATTTTATTTTATATAAAATAAAATACATTTATTAATTATTGACTAACCTAAATTAAATTATTATATGTAATTTTTTTTGGTGATATGTTAACGTGAGGTTCCTTTTTAATATTTTTAAGTTAGTTTTTAATAGTTACAATTTTCTTTGGGCAACATGAAAATTGTATTATTTTATATTAAATGTATATTTATTTTGTGCTATTGATAAAACGACTCATTTTACAATTGGACTAACTAAATTAATTGGTTTAAATTTTTATATAATATTGTATTATTTTCTATGAAATGTACATCTATAATACATGCTCATATGCATGTTATATTGTAATAATTTATAGTTAAAATTTTTTGACTTTTAATTAGTTTTGAATATTTTAAAAAGATTTTATAAAGTTTACTAAAGTTTTGAAAAAATAACTATTAAATTGAATATTTTGAAACATTTAAAAATAATTTTAAAATTTGTCTAAAATTTTTGAATTTTTATTTTCTTATTTGCTATGAAATTGACTAATTTTTATGGGGTTTATAATACATTAAAAAAATATTTTTAAAAATAAAAAATCAAAAAATTATATATGCCACCAAGTGTCATAATAGTACACAAATCAAATATCAATATTTATATGAAATAATACATACATCAAATCTCAATATTAATGAAAAATTCATTATTTATAAAAAAACAAAAATAAAAATAAAAATTATATTTGCCACCAAGTGTCATAATAGTACACATCAAATCTCAATATTTACGAAAATTTCATTATTTATGAAAATTTCATTTCTAAGTGAGTGTGTCAAACTCATATTTGAGTTTTAGTTAATGTGTAACTTTTGAAAATGTCATATGCACACTAACCATAACATTGAATTACCAGGTGAATTACTAGGCACTAGGGAAAACAATGTTGTTTTCTTACTCTATAGAAATTTCATATGGTACAAAATTAGGTAATTCATATTTGTTTATGCTATGCCATTATATTTTTTTGTAAATATATATGAAATATTTCTGATTTTAAATCTTGTTTGCCATACTTTATAAAGTTTAAGGTTTTGGAGTCCTGTTCCAATGCAACCTCGCTAATCGATCATACCTCACCCTAGTTACTGGCATGGTTAGGGTTTGGAAACTTCGAGAGACTTACATCTGCCCTCCATTTGGCGCGTTCTTGACTCGGGATGGGGTCCGCATCTACGGTCCAACGTTTAGCTCGCCTATCAGACAATGGAGATCTCAATGAGGGTTTTCTTGGCAACTACCCATTCCTATTGTGGTCGTGACACAATTGTTTCGATGGTCCGAAGGGTTTCAGGACTATCTTATTGCAAGGTGTTTTTCCTTTGAACCTCAGGTAAATTTACATTGACCGCCACTGTTGCATAATGATTTTGTAATGCGTATTATTGTTGATTAAGAGTGGAAGTTTTATACTAGAATTTGAGAACTTAATTCCATTCTTTTATGTTACACTGAGCCTCAGTGTTTTTTCCTCCATTCAGAGGCATAGGTCTAGTTTGGGAAGCAACCATGGTTATTACGCATGGT